>CM077253.1:23920068-24105253 GCA_039654775.1 Spinibarbus caldwelli | reverse complement strand
GTAAGAAAATGTCACTTTATGCAATGATAAGTTCAAAGCTTAAGAAAATGAAAGATATTGGTTTCAAATGAATTAAACACTTATTTGCAATGCAGAAAGGCGTTTCTTTAATGCATTATATTGTTTTTGCTCCTCAAGTAAAGTAAGTGCTTTTACGCCCAAACAGCTTCTTTTAGCGTTTCCATGAACAGTGGCACTGTGACAGTGCTCCTGACTGAAATAAGAGCCCTCAGCTCCACAGATGCTGAAAAGCTGTTTTCCTTGTAACAGAATGTCACTTTATGTAATAAGTTCAAAGCTTAAGAAAATGAAAGATATTGGTTTCAAATGAATTAAACACTTATTTGCAAGTTCAGAAAGGCGTTTCTTTAATGCATTAGATTGTTTCTGCTCCTCAAGTATAGTAAGTGCTTTTATGCCCAAACAGCTTATTTTAGCGTTTATATGAACAGTGGCACTGTTTCAGAGTTCCTGAGTGAAAGAAGAGACCGCAAGCTCCACAGATGTTGAAAAGCTATTTTCCTTGTAAAAGAATGTCACTTTATGCAATGTTAAGATCAAAGCTTGCAAAAATAAAAGATATTGGATTCAAATGAAGTAAACTCTTATTTGCAATGCAGAAAGGCGTTTCTTTAATGTGTTAGATTGTTTCTGCTCCTCAAGTAAAGTTAGTGCTACTATGCCCAAACAGCTTATTTTAGCGTTTCTATGAATAGTGGCACTGCGACAGTGCTCCTGAGTGAAGAAGAGACTGCAGCTCCACAAATGCTGAAAAGCTGTTTTCCCTGTAAGAGAATGTCACTTTATGCAATAAGTTCAAAGCTTACCAAAATGAAAGATATTGGTTTCAAATGAATTAAACTCTTTTTTGCAATGCAGAAAGGCGTTTCTTTAATGTGTTAGATGATTTCTGCTCCTCAAGTAAAGTAAACGCTACTATGCCCAAACGCTTATTTTAGCGTTTCTATGAATAGTGGCACTGCGACAGTGCTCCTGAGTGAAGAGAGACTGCAGCTACAGAGATGCTGAAAAGATGTTTTCCCTGTAGAGAATGTCAGTTCATGCAATGTTCAGAGCAAAGCTTGCCAATATGAAAGATGTTTTTGTCAAATAAAATAAAGCTTTATTTGCAATGTAGAAATGCATTTCATTAATATGTTGGATGTTTTCTGCTCCGCAAGCAGAGTTAGTGCGTTGATGCCCAAATAACTGTTTATAGCGTTTCTGTCAACAGTGGCACTGTGACAGTGCTCCTGAGTGAAAGAAGCGACCGCAGCTCCACAGATGCTGAAAAGCAGTTTTCCCTGTAACAGAATGTCACTTTATGCAATGTTAAGCTCAAAGCTTGCTAAAATAAAAGATATTGATTTCAAATGAATGAAACTCTTATTTGCAAAGCAGAAAGGCGTTTCTTTAATGTGTTACATTGTTTCTGTTCCTCAAGTACAGTTACTGCTACTATGCCCAAACAGCTTATTTTAGCGTTTCTTTGAAGAGGGGCATTGTTTCAGAGTTCCTGAGTGAAAGAAGAGACCGCAAGCTCCACAGATGTTGAAAAGCTATTTTCCTTGTAAAAGAATGTCACTTTATGCAATGTTAAGATCAAAGCTTGCAAAAATAAAAGATATTGGATTCAAATGAAGTAAACTCTTATTTGCAATGCAGAAAGGCGTTTCTTTAACGTATTAGATTGTTTCTGCTCCTCAAGTAAAGTTAGTGCTACTATGCCCAAACAGCTTGTTTTAGCGTTTCTATGAACAGTGGCACTCTGACAGTGCTCCTGAATTAAAGAAGCGAACGCAGGTACACAGGTGCTGAAAGCTGGTTTCCTTGTAACAGAATGTCACTTTATGCAATGTTAAGATCAAAGCTTGCTAAAGAAAAGATATTGGTTTCAAATAAATTAAACACTTATTTGCAATGCAGAAAGGCGTTTCTTTAATGCATTAGATTGTTTCTGCTCCTCAAGTAAAGTAAGTGCTTTTATGCCCAAACAGCTTATTTTAGCGTTTCCATGAACAGTGGCACTGTGACAGTGCTCCTGACTGAAATAAGAGCCCACAGCTCCACAGATGCTGAAAAGCTGTTTTCCCTGTAAGAGAATGTCAGTTCATGCAATGTTAAGATCAAAGCTTGCTAAAATAAAAGATATTGGGTTTCAAATGATTTAAACTCTGTTTTCAATGCAGAAAGGCTTTTCTTTAATGTCTTAGATGATATCTGCTCCTCAAATAAAGTTAGTGCTACTATTGCACAAACAGCTTCTTTTAGCGTTTCTATGAATAGTTGCACTGTGACAGTGCTCCTGAGTGAAAGAAGAGACCGCAGCTCTTCAGATGCTGAAAAGCTGTTTTCCTTGTAAGAAAATGTCACTTTATGCAATGATAAGTTCAAAGCTTAAGAAAATGAAAGATATTGGTTTCAAATGAATTAAACACTTATTTGCAATGCAGAAAGGCGTTTCTTTAATGCATTAGATTGTTTTTGCTCCTCAAGTAAAGTAAGTGCTTTTACGCCCAAACAGCTTCTTTTAGCGTTTCCATGAACAGTGGCACTGTGACAGTGCTCTTGACTGAAATAAGAGCCCTCAGCTCCACAGATGCTGAAAAGCTGTTTTCCTTGTAACAGAATGTCACTTTAAGCAATGTTCAGAGCAAAGCTTGCCAACATGAAAGATGTTTTTGACAAATAAAATAAAGCTTTATGTGCTGTGTAGAAATGCATTTCATTAATATGTTAGATGTTTTCTGCTCCGCAAGCAGAGTTAGTGCGTTGATGCCCAAATAACTGAGTTTAGCGTTTCTATGAACAGTGGCACTGTGACAGTGCTCCTGACTGAAAAAAGAGCCCACAGCTCCACAGATGCTGAAAAGCTGTTTTCCCTGTAACAGAATGTCACTTTATGCAATGTTAAGATCAAAGCTTGCTAAAAGAAAAGATATTGGTTTCAAATGAATTAAACTCTTGTATTCAATGCAGAAAGGCGTTTCTTTAATGTCTTAGATGATATCTGCTCCTCAAATAAAGTTAGTGGTACTATTGCACAAACAGCTTCTTTTAGCGTTTCTATAAATAGTTGCACTGTGTCAGTGCTCCTGACTGAAAGAAGAGACCGCAGCTCTACAGATGCTGAAAAGCTGTTTTCCTTGTAAGACAATGTCACTTTATGTAATGTTCAAAGCTTAAGAAAATGAAAGATATTGGTTTCAAATGAATTAAACACTTATTTGCAATGCAGAAAGGCGTTTCTTTAATGCATTAGATTGTTTCTGCTCCTCAAGTAAAGTAAGTGCTTTTACGCCCAAACAGCTTATTTTAGCGTTTCTATGAACAGTGGCACTGCGACAGTGCTCCTGATTGAAATAAGAGCCCACAGCTCCACAGATGCTGAAAAGCTGTTTTCCCTGTAACAGAATGTCACTTTATGCAATGTTAAGATCAAAGCTTGCTAATATAAAAGATATTGGTTTCAAATGAATTAAACTCTTGTATTCAATGCAGAAAGGCGTTTCTTTAATGTCTTAGATCATATCTGTTCCTCAAATAAAGTTAGTGCTACTATTGCACAAACAGCTTCTTTTAGCGTTTCAATGAACAGTGGCACTGTTTCAGAGTTCCTGAGTGAAAGAAGAAACCGCAAGCTCCACAGATGCTGAAAAGCTATTTTCCTTGTAAAAGAATGTCACTTTATGCAATGTTAAGATCAAAGCTTGCAAAATAAAACATATTGGATTCAAATGAAGTAAACTCTTATTTGCAATGCAGAAAGGCGTTTCTTTAACGTGTTAGATTGTTTCTGCTCCTCAAGTAAAGTTAGTGCTACTATGCCCAAACAGCTTGTTTTAGCGTTTCTATGAACAGTGGCACTCTGACAGTGCTCCTGAATTAAAGAAGCGAACGCAGGTCCACAGGTGCTGAAAGCTGGTTTCCTTGTAACAGAATGTCACTTTATGCAATGTTAAGATCAAAGCTTGCTAAAGAAAAGATATTGGTTTCAAATAAATTAAACACTTATTTGCAATGCAGAAAGGCGTTTCTTGAATGCATTAGATTGTTTCTGCTCCTCAAGTAAAGTAAGTGCTTTTATGCCCAAACAGCTTATTTTAGCGTTTCCATGAACAGTGGCACTGTGACAGTGCTCCTGACTGAAATAAGAGCCCACAGCTCCACAGATGCTGAAAAGCTGTTTTCCCTGTAAGAGAATGTCAGTTCATGCAATGTTAAGATCAAAGCTTGCTAATATAAAAGATATTGGTTTCAAATGAATTAAACTCTTGTATTCAATGCAGAAAGGCGTTTCTTTAATGTCTTAGATCATATCTGTTCCTCAAATAAAGTTAGTGCTACTATTGCACAAACAGCTTCTTTTAGCGTTTCAATGACAGTGGCACTGTTTCAGAGTTCCTGAGTGAAAGAAGAAACCGCAAGCTCCACAGATGCTGAAAAGCTATTTTCCTTGTAAAAGAATGTCACTTTATGCAATGTTAAGATCAAAGCTTGCAAAAATAAAACATATTGGATTCAAATGAAGTAAACTCTTATTTGCAATGCAGAAAGGCGTTTCTTTAACGTGTTAGATTGTTTCTGCTCCTCAAGTAAAGTTAGTGCTACTATGCCCAAACAGCTTGTTTTAGCGTTTCTATGAACAGTGGCACTCTGACAGTGCTCCTGAATTAAAGAAGCGAACGCAGGTCCACAGGTGCTGAAAGCTGGTTTCCTTGTAACAGAATGTCACTTTATGCAATGTTAAGATCAAAGCTTGCTAAAAGAAAAGATATTGGTTTCAAATAAATTAAACACTTATTTACAATGCAGAAAGGCGTTTCTTGAATGCATTAGATTGTTTCTGCTCCTCAAGTAAAGTAAGTGCTTTTATGCCCAAACAGCTTATTTTAGCGTTTCCATGAACAGTGGCACTGTGACAGTGCTCCTGACTGAAATAAGAGCCCACAGCTCACAGATGCTGAAAAGCTGTTTTCCCTGTAAGAGAATGTCAGTTCATGCAATGTTAAGATCAAAGCTTGCTAAAATAAAAGATATTGGGTTTCAAATGATTTAAACTCTTGTTTTCAATGCAGAAAGGCTTTTCTTTAATGTCTTAGATGATATCTGCTCCTCAAATAAAGTTAGTGCTACTATTGCACAAACAGCTTCTTTTAGCGTTTCTATGAATAGTTGCACTGTGACAGTGCTCCTGAGTGAAAGAAGAGACCGCAGCTCTTCAGATGCTGAAAAGCTGTTTTCCTTGTAAGAAAATGTCACTTTATGCGATGATAAGTTCAAAGCTTAAGAAAATGAAAGATATTGGTTTCAAATGAATTAAACACTTATTTGCAATGCAGAAAGGCGTTTCTTTAATGCATTAGATTGTTTTTGCTCCTCAAGTAAAGTGCTTTTACGCCCAAACTGCTTCTTTTAGCGTTTCCATTCAGTCAGTGCTCCTGACTGAAATAAGAGCCCTCAGCTCCACAGATGCTGAAAAGCTGTTTTCCTTGTAACAGAATGTCACTTTAAGCAATGTTCAGAGCAAAGCTTGCCAACATGAAAGATGTTTTTGACAAATAAAATAAAGCTTCATGTGCTGTGTAGAAATGCATTTCATTAATATGTTAGATGTTTTCTGCTCCGCAAGCAGAGTTAGTGCGTTGATGCCCAAATAACTGAGTTTATCGTTTCTATGAACAGTGGCACTGTGTCAGTGCTCCTGAATGAAAGAAGAGACCGCAGCTCCACAGACGCTGAAAAGCTGTTTTCCCTGTAACAGAATGTCACTTTATGCAATGTTAAGATCAAAGCTTGCTAATAGAAAAGATATTGGTTTCAAATGAATTATTCAATGCAGAAAGACGTTTCTTTAATGCATTAGATTGTTTCTGGTTCTCAAGTAAAGTTACTGCTACTATCCCCAAGCAGCTTATTTTAGCGTTTCTTTGAAGAGGGGCATTGTGTCAATGCTCCTGACTGAAAAAAGAGACCGCAGCTCTACAGACGCTGAAAAGCTGTTTTCCCTGTTAGAGAATGTCACTTCATGCAATAAGTTCAAAGCTTAAGAACATGAAAGATATTGGTTTAAAATGAATTAAACACTTATTTGCAATGCAGAAAGGCGTTTCTTTAATGCATTAGATTGTTTCTGCTCCTCAAGTAAAGTAAGTGCTTTTTCGCCCAAACAGCTTTTTTTAGCGTTTCCATGAACGGTGGCACTGTGACAGTGCTCCTGACGGAAATAAGAGCCCTCAGCTCCACAGATAATGAAAAGCTGTTTTCCTTGTAAGAGAATGTCACTTTATGCAATGTTAAGATCAAAGCTTGCAAAAATAAAAATATTTGATTCAAATGAAGTAAACTCTTATTTGCAGTGCAGAAAAGGCATTTCTTTAATGTGTTACATTGTTTCTGGTCCTCAAGTAAAGTTACTGCTACTATGCCCAAACAGCTTCTTTTAGCGTTTCTATGAACAGTGGCACTGCGACAGTGCTCCTGATTGAAATAAGAGCCCACAGCTCCACAGATGCTGAAAAGCTGTTTTCCCTGTAACAGAATGTCACTTTATGCAATGTTAAGATCAAAGCTTGCTAAAATAAAAGATATTGGGTTTCAAATGAATTAAACTCTTGTATTCAATGCAGAAAGGCGTTTCTTTAATGTCTTAGATGATATCTGTTCCTCAAATAAAGTTAGTGCTACTATTGCACAAACAGCTTCTTTTAGCGTTTCAATGAACAGTGGCACTGTTTCAGAGTTCCTGAGTGAAAGAAGAGACCGCAAGCTCCACAGATGCTGAAAAGCTATTTTCCTTGTAAAAGAATGTCACTTTATGCAATGTTAAGATCAAAGCTTGCAAAAATAAAAGATATTGGATTCAAATGAAGTAAACTCTTATTTGCAATGCAGAAAGGCGTTTCTTTAATGTGTTAGATTGTTTCTGCTCCTCAAGTAAAGTTAGTGCTACTATGCCCAAACAGCTTGTTTTAGCGTTTCTATGAATAGTGGCACTTTGACAGTGCTCTAAATGAAAGAAGCGAACGCAGGTCCACAGGTGCTGAAAGCTCTTTTCCTTGTAACAGAATGTCACTTTATGCAATGTTAAGATCAAAGCTTGCAAAAATAAAAGATATTGGATTCAAATGAAGTAAACTCTTATTTGCAATGCAGAAAGGAGTTTCTTTAATGTGTTAGATTGTTTCTGCTCCTCAAGTAAAGTAAGTGCTTTTATGCCCAAACAGCTTATTTTCGCGTTTCCTTGAACAGTGGCACTTTGACAGTGCTCCTGACTGAAATAAGAGCCCACAGCTCCACAGATGCTGAAAAGCTGTTTTCCCTGTAACAGAATGTCACTTTATGCAATGTTAAGATCAAAGCTTGCTAAAATAAAAGATATTGGGTTTCAAATGAATTAAACTCTTGTTTTCAATGCAGAAAGGCGTTTCTTTAATGTCTTAGATGACATCTGCTCCTCAAATAAAGTTAGTGCTACTATTGCACAAACAGCTTCTTTTAGCGTTTGTATGAATAGTTGCACTGTGACAGTGCTCCTGAGTGAAAGAGACCGCAGCTCTACAGATGCTGAAAAGCTGTTTTCCTTGTAAGAAAATGTCACTTTATGCAATGATAAGTTCAAAGCTTAAGAAAATGAAAGATATTGGTTTCAAATGAATTAAACACTTATTTGCAATGCAGAAAGGCGTTTCTTTAATGCATTAGATTGTTTTTGCTCCTCAAGTAAAGTAAGTGCTTTTACGCCCAAACAGCTTCTTTTAGCGTTTCCATGAACAGTGGCACTGTGACAGTGCTCCTGACTGAAATAAGAGCCCTCAGCTCCACAGATGCTGAAAAGCTGTTTTCCTTGTAAGAGAATGTCACTTTATGTAATAAGTTCAAAGCTTAAGAAAATGAAAGATATTGGTTTCAAATGAATTAAACACTTATTTGCAAGTTCAGAAAGGCGTTTCTTTAATGCATTAGATTGTTTCTGCTCCTCAAGTATAGTAAGTGCTTTTATGCCCAAACAGCTTATTTTAGCGTTTATATGAACAGTGGCACTGTTTCAGAGTTCCTGAGTGAAAGAAGAGACCGCAAGCTCCACAGATGTTGAAAAGCTATTTTCCTTGTAAAAGAATGTCACTTTATGCAATGTTAAGATCAAAGCTTGCAAAAATAAAAGATATTGGATTCAAATGAAGTAAACTCTTATTTGCAATGCAGAAAGGCGTTTCTTTAATGTGTTAGATTGTTTCTGCTCCTCAAGTAAAGTTAGTGCTACTATGCCCAAACAGCTTATTTTAGCGTTTCTATGAATAGTGGCACTGCGACAGTGCTCCTGAGTGAAGAAGAGACTGCAGCTCCACAAATGCTGAAAAGCTGTTTTCCCTGTAAGAGAATGTCACTTTATGCAATAAGTTCAAAGCTTACCAAAATGAAAGATATTGGTTTCAAATGAATTAAACTCTTTTTTGCAATGCAGAAAGGCGTTTCTTTAATGTGTTAGATGATTTCTGCTCCTCAAGTAAAGTAAACGCTACTATGCCCAAACGCTTATTTTAGCGTTTCTATGAATAGTGGCACTGCGACAGTGCTCCTGAGTGAAGAAGAGACTGCAGCTACAGAGATGCTGAAAAGATGTTTTCCCTGTAGAGAATGTCAGTTCATGCAATGTTCAGAGCAAAGCTTGCCAATATGAAAGATGTTTTTGTCAAATAAAATAAAGCTTTATTTGCAATGTAGAAATGCATTTCATTAATATGTTGGATGTTTTCTGCTCCGCAAGCAGAGTTAGTGCGTTGATGCCCAAATAACTGTTTATAGCGTTTCTGTCAACAGTGGCACTGTGACAGTGCTCCTGAGTGAAAGAAGCGACCGCAGCTCCACAGATGCTGAAAAGCAGTTTTCCCTGTAACAGAATGTCACTTTATGCAATGTTAAGCTCAAAGCTTGCTAAAATAAAAGATATTGATTTCAAATGAATGAAACTCTTATTTGCAAAGCAGAAAGGCGTTTCTTTAATGTGTTACATTGTTTCTGTTCCTCAAGTACAGTTACTGCTACTATGCCCAAACAGCTTATTTTAGCGTTTCTTTGAAGAGGGGCATTGTTTCAGAGTTCCTGAGTGAAAGAAGAGACCGCAAGCTCCACAGATGTTGAAAAGCTATTTTCCTTGTAAAAGAATGTCACTTTATGCAATGTTAAGATCAAAGCTTGCAAAAATAAAAGATATTGGATTCAAATGAAGTAAACTCTTATTTGCAATGCAGAAAGGCGTTTCTTTAACGTATTAGATTGTTTCTGCTCCTCAAGTAAAGTTAGTGCTACTATGCCCAAACAGCTTGTTTTAGCGTTTCTATGAACAGTGGCACTCTGACAGTGCTCCTGAATTAAAGAAGCGAACGCAGGTACACAGGTGCTGAAAGCTGGTTTCCTTGTAACAGAATGTCACTTTATGCAATGTTAAGATCAAAGCTTGCTAAAAGAAAAGATATTGGTTTCAAATAAATTAAACACTTATTTGCAATGCAGAAAGGCGTTTCTTTAATGCATTAGATTGTTTCTGCTCCTCAAGTAAAGTAAGTGCTTTTATGCCCAAACAGCTTATTTTAGCGTTTCCATGAACAGTGGCACTGTGACAGTGCTCCTGACTGAAATAAGAGCCCACAGCTCCACAGATGCTGAAAAGCTGTTTTCCCTGTAAGAGAATGTCAGTTCATGCAATGTTAAGATCAAAGCTTGCTAAAATAAAAGATATTGGGTTTCAAATGATTTAAACTCTTGTTTTCAATGCAGAAAGGCTTTTCTTTAATGTCTTAGATGATATCTGCTCCTCAAATAAAGTTAGTGCTACTATTGCACAAACAGCTTCTTTTAGCGTTTCTATGAATAGTTGCACTGTGACAGTGCTCCTGAGTGAAAGAAGAGACCGCAGCTCTTCAGATGCTGAAAAGCTGTTTTCCTTGTAAGAAAATGTCACTTTATGCAATGATAAGTTCAAAGCTTAAGAAAATGAAAGATATTGGTTTCAAATGAATTAAACACTTATTTGCAATGCAGAAAGGCGTTTCTTTAATGCATTAGATTGTTTTTGCTCCTCAAGTAAAGTAAGTGCTTTTACGCCCAAACAGCTTCTTTTAGCGTTTCCATGAACAGTGGCACTGTGACAGTGCTCTTGACTGAAATAAGAGCCCTCAGCTCCACAGATGCTGAAAAGCTGTTTTCCTTGTAACAGAATGTCACTTTAAGCAATGTTCAGAGCAAAGCTTGCCAACATGAAAGATGTTTTTGACAAATAAAATAAAGCTTTATGTGCTGTGTAGAAATGCATTTCATTAATATGTTAGATGTTTTCTGCTCCGCAAGCAGAGTTAGTGCGTTGATGCCCAAATAACTGAGTTTAGCGTTTCTATGAACAGTGGCACTGTGACAGTGCTCCTGACTGAAAAAAGAGCCCACAGCTCCACAGATGCTGAAAAGCTGTTTTCCCTGTAACAGAATGTCACTTTATGCAATGTTAAGATCAAAGCTTGCTAAAAGAAAAGATATTGGTTTCAAATGAATTAAACTCTTGTATTCAATGCAGAAAGGCGTTTCTTTAATGTCTTAGATGATATCTGCTCCTCAAATAAAGTTAGTGGTACTATTGCACAAACAGCTTCTTTTAGCGTTTCTATAAATAGTTGCACTGTGTCAGTGCTCCTGACTGAAAGAAGAGACCGCAGCTCTACAGATGCTGAAAAGCTGTTTTCCTTGTAAGACAATGTCACTTTATGTAATGTTCAAAGCTTAAGAAAATGAAAGATATTGGTTTCAAATGAATTAAACACTTATTTGCAATGCAGAAAGGCGTTTCTTTAATGCATTAGATTGTTTCTGCTCCTCAAGTAAAGTAAGTGCTTTTACGCCCAAACAGCTTATTTTAGCGTTTCTATGAACAGTGGCACTGCGACAGTGCTCCTGATTGAAATAAGAGCCCACAGCTCCACAGATGCTGAAAAGCTGTTTTCCCTGTAACAGAATGTCACTTTATGCAATGTTAAGATCAAAGCTTGCTAATATAAAAGATATTGGTTTCAAATGAATTAAACTCTTGTATTCAATGCAGAAAGGCGTTTCTTTAATGTCTTAGATCATATCTGTTCCTCAAATAAAGTTAGTGCTACTATTGCACAAACAGCTTCTTTTAGCGTTTCAATGAACAGTGGCACTGTTTCAGAGTTCCTGAGTGAAAGAAGAAACCGCAAGCTCCACAGATGCTGAAAAGCTATTTTCCTTGTAAAAGAATGTCACTTTATGCAATGTTAAGATCAAAGCTTGCAAAAATAAAACATATTGGATTCAAATGAAGTAAACTCTTATTTGCAATGCAGAAAGGCGTTTCTTTAACGTGTTAGATTGTTTCTGCTCCTCAAGTAAAGTTAGTGCTACTATGCCCAAACAGCTTGTTTTAGCGTTTCTATGAACAGTGGCACTCTGACAGTGCTCCTGAATTAAAGAAGCGAACGCAGGTCCACAGGTGCTGAAAGCTGGTTTCCTTGTAACAGAATGTCACTTTATGCAATGTTAAGATCAAAGCTTGCTAAAAGAAAAGATATTGGTTTCAAATAAATTAAACACTTATTTGCAATGCAGAAAGGCGTTTCTTGAATGCATTAGATTGTTTCTGCTCCTCAAGTAAAGTAAGTGCTTTTATGCCCAAACAGCTTATTTTAGCGTTTCCATGAACAGTGGCACTGTGACAGTGCTCCTGACTGAAATAAGAGCCCACAGCTCCACAGATGCTGAAAAGCTGTTTTCCCTGTAAGAGAATGTCAGTTCATGCAATGTTAAGATCAAAGCTTGCTAAAATAAAAGATATTGGGTTTCAAATGATTTAAACTCTTGTTTTCAATGCAGAAAGGCTTTTCTTTAATGTCTTAGATGATATCTGCTCCTCAAATAAAGTTAGTGCTACTATTGCACAAACAGCTTCTTTTAGCGTTTCTATGAATAGTTGCACTGTGACAGTGCTCCTGAGTGAAAGAAGAGACCGCAGCTCTTCAGATGCTGAAAAGCTGTTTTCCTTGTAAGAAAATGTCACTTTATGAAATGATAAGTTCAAAGCTTAAGAAAATGAAAGATATTGGTTTCAAATGAATTAAACACTTATTTGCAATGCAGAAAGGCGTTTCTTTAATGCATTAGATTGTTTTTGCTCCTCAAGTAAAGTGCTTTTACGCCCAAACAGCTTCTTTTAGCGTTTCCATTCAGTCAGTGCTCCTGACTGAAATAAGAGCCCTCAGCTCCACAGATGCTGAAAAGCTGTTTTCCTTGTAACAGAATGTCACTTTAAGCAATGTTCAGAGCAAAGCTTGCCAACATGAAAGATGTTTTTGACAAATAAAATAAAGCTTCATGTGCTGTGTAGAAATGCATTTCATTAATATGTTAGATGTTTTCTGCTCCGCAAGCAGAGTTAGTGCGTTGATGCCCAAATAACTGAGTTTATCGTTTCTATGAACAGTGGCACTGTGTCAGTGCTCCTGAATGAAAGAAGAGACCGCAGCTCCACAGACGCTGAAAAGCTGTTTTCCCTGTAACAGAATGTCACTTTATGCAATGTTAAGATCAAAGCTTGCTAATAGAAAAGATATTGGTTTCAAATGAATTAAACTCTTGTATTCAATGCAGAAAGACGTTTCTTTAATGCATTAGATTGTTTCTGGTTCTCAAGTAAAGTTACTGCTACTATCCCCAAGCAGCTTATTTTAGCGTTTCTTTGAAGAGGGGCATTGTGTCAATGCTCCTGACTGAAAAAAGAGACCGCAGCTCTACAGACGCTGAAAAGCTGTTTTCCCTGTTAGAGAATGTCACTTCATGCAATAAGTTCAAAGCTTAAGAACATGAAAGATATTGGTTTAAAATGAATTATACACTTATTTGCAATGCAGAAAGGCGTTTCTTTAATGCATTAGATTGTTTCTGCTTCTCAAGAAAAGTAAGTGCTTTTACGCCCAAACAGCTTCTTTTAGCGTTTCCATGAACAGTGGCACTGTGACAGTGCTCCTGACGGAAATAAGAGCCCTCAGCTCCACAGATAATGAAAAGCTGTTTTCCTTCTGAGAGAATGTCACTTTATGCAATGTTAAGATCAAAGCTTTTAAAAATAAAAAATATTGGATTCAAATGAAGTAAACTCTTATTTGCAATGCAGAAAAGGCGTTTCTATAATGTGTTACATTGTTTCTGGTCCTCCAGTAAAGTTACTGCTACTATGCCCAAACAGCTTCTTTTAGTGTTTCTATGAACAGTGGCACTGCGACAGTGCTCCTGATTGAAATAAGAGCCCACAGCTCCACAGATGCTGAAAAGCTGTTTTCTCTGTAAAAGAATGTCACGTTATGCTATGTTAAGATCAAAGCTTGCAAAAATAAAAGATATTGGGTTTCAAATGATTTAAACTCTTGTTTTCAATGCAGAAAGGCGTTTCTTTAATGTCTTAGATGATATCTGCTCCTCAAATAAAGTTAGTGCTACTATTGCACAAACAGCTTCTTTTAGTGTTTCTATGAATAGTTGCACTGTGATAGTGCTCCTGAGTGAAAGAAGAGACCGCAGCTCTTCAGATGCTGAAAAGCTGTTTTCCTTGTAAGAAAATGTCACTTTATGCAATGATTAGTTCAAAGCTTAATAAAATGAAAGATATTGGTTTCAAATGAATTAAACACTTATTTGCAATGCAGAAAGGCGTTTCTTTAATGTGTTAGATTGTTTCTGCTCCTCAAGTAAAGTTAGTGCTACTATGCCCAAACAGCTTGTTTTAGCGTTTCTATGAACAGTGGCACTTTGACAGTGCTCTAAATGAAAGAGGCGAACGCAGGTCCACAGGTGCTGAAAGCTGGTTTCCTTGTAACAGAATGTCACTTTATGCAATGTTAAGATCAAAGCTTGCTAAAAGAAAAGATATTGGTTTCAAATGAATTAAAAACTTATTTGCAATGCAGAAAGGCGTGTCTTTAATGCATTAGATTGTTTCTGCTCCTCAAGTAAAGTATGTGCTTTTACGCCCAAACAGCTTCTTTTAGCGTTTCCATGAACAGTGGCACTGTGACAGTATTCCTGACGGAAATAGGAGCCCTCAGCTCCACAGATGCTGAAAAGCTGTTTTCCTTTTAAGAGAATGTCACTTTATGCAATGTTAAGATCAAAGCTTGCAAAAATAAAAAATATCGGATTCAAATGAAGTAAACTCTTGTTTGCAATGCAGAAAAGGCGTTTCTTTAATGTGTTACATTGTTTCTGGTCCTCAAGTGAAGTTACTGCTACTATGCCCAAACAGCTTATTTTAGCGTTTCTATGAATAGTGGCACTGCGACAGTGCTCCTGACTGAAATAAGAGCCCACAGCTCCACAGACGCTGAAAAGCTGTTTTCCCTCTAACAGAATGTCACTTTATGCAATGTTAAGATCAAAGCTTGATAAAATAAAAGATATTGGGTTTCAAATGAATTAAACTCTTGTATTCAATGCAGAAAGGCGTTTCTTTAATGCCTTAGATGATATCTGTTCCTCAAATAAAGCTAGTGCTTCTACTGCACAAACAGCTTCTTTTAGCGTTTCAGTGAACAGTGGCACTGTGTCAGTGCTCCTGACTGAAAGAAGAGACCGCAGCTCTACAGATGCTGAAATGCTGTTTTCCTTGTAAGAGAATGTCACTTTATGTAATAAGTTCAAAGCTTAAGAAAATGAAAGATATTGGTTTCAAATGAATTAAACACTTATTTGCAAATTCAGAAAGGCGTTTCTTTAATGTATTAGATTGTTTCTGTTCCTCAAGTAAAGTTAATGCTACTATGCCCAAACAGCTTATTTTATCGTTTCTATGAATAGTGGCACTGCGACAGTGCTCCTGACTGAAATAAGAGCCCACAGCTCCACAGATGCTGAAAGCTGGTTTCCTTGTAACAGAATGTCACTTTATGCAATGTTAAGATCAAAGCTTGCTAAAAGAAAAGATATTGGTTTCAAATGAAGTAAACTCTTATTTGCAATGCAGAAAGGCGTTTCTTTAATGTGTTAGATTGTTTCTGCTCCTCAAGTAAAGTTAGTGCTCTACAGATGCTGAAAAGCTGTTTTCCTTGTAAGAAAATGTCACTTTATGCAATGATAAGTTCAAAGCTTAAGAAAATGAAAGATATTGGTTTCAAATGAATTAAACACTTATTTGCAATGCAGAAAGGCGTTTCTTTAATGCATTATATTGTTTTTGCTCCTCAAGTAAAGTAAGTGCTTTTACGCCCAAACAGCTTCTTTTAGCGTTTCCATGAACAGTGGCACTGTGACAGTGCTCCTGACTGAAATAAGAGCCCTCAGCTCCACAGATGCTGAAAAGCTGTTTTCCTTGTAACAGAATGTCACTTTATGTAATAAGTTCAAAGCTTAAGAAAATGAAAGATATTGGTTTCAAATGAATTAAACACTTATTTGCAAGTTCAGAAAGGCGTTTCTTTAATGCATTAGATTGTTTCTGCTCCTCAAGTATAGTAAGTGCTTTTATGCCCAAACAGCTTATTTTAGCGTTTATATGAACAGTGGCACTGTTTCAGAGTTCCTGAGTGAAAGAAGAGACCGCAAGCTCCACAGATGTTGAAAAGCTATTTTCCTTGTAAAAGAATGTCACTTTATGCAATGTTAAGATCAAAGCTTGCAAAAATAAAAGATATTGGATTCAAATGAAGTAAACTCTTATTTGCAATGCAGAAAGGCGTTTCTTTAATGTGTTAGATTGTTTCTGCTCCTCAAGTAAAGTTAGTGCTACTATGCCCAAACAGCTTATTTTAGCGTTTCTATGAATAGTGGCACTGCGACAGTGCTCCTGAGTGAAGAAGAGACTGCAGCTCCACAAATGCTGAAAAGCTGTTTTCCCTGTAAGAGAATGTCACTTTATGCAATAAGTTCAAAGCTTACCAAAATGAAAGATATTGGTTTCAAATGAATTAAACTCTTTTTTGCAATGCAGAAAGGCGTTTCTTTAATGTGTTAGATGATTTCTGCTCCTCAAGTAAAGTAAACGCTACTATGCCCAAACGCTTATTTTAGCGTTTCTATGAATAGTGGCACTGCGACAGTGCTCCTGAGTGAAGAAGAGACTGCAGCTACAGAGATGCTGAAAAGATGTTTTCCCTGTAGAGAATGTCAGTTCATGCAATGTTCAGAGCAAAGCTTGCCAATATGAAAGATGTTTTTGTCAAATAAAATAAAGCTTTATTTGCAATGTAGAAATGCATTTCATTAATATGTTGGATGTTTTCTGCTCCGCAAGCAGAGTTAGTGCGTTGATGCCCAAATAACTGTTTATAGCGTTTCTGTCAACAGTGGCACTGTGACAGTGCTCCTGAGTGAAAGAAGCGACCGCAGCTCCACAGATGCTGAAAAGCAGTTTTCCCTGTAACAGAATGTCACTTTATGCAATGTTAAGCTCAAAGCTTGCTAAAATAAAAGATATTGATTTCAAATGAATGAAACTCTTATTTGCAAAGCAGAAAGGCGTTTCTTTAATGTGTTACATTGTTTCTGTTCCTCAAGTACAGTTACTGCTACTATGCCCAAACAGCTTATTTTAGCGTTTCTTTGAAGAGGGGCATTGTTTCAGAGTTCCTGAGTGAAAGAAGAGACCGCAAGCTCCACAGATGTTGAAAAGCTATTTTCCTTGTAAAAGAATGTCACTTTATGCAATGTTAAGATCAAAGCTTGCAAAAATAAAAGATATTGGATTCAAATGAAGTAAACTCTTATTTGCAATGCAGAAAGGCGTTTCTTTAACGTATTAGATTGTTTCTGCTCCTCAAGTAAAGTTAGTGCTACTATGCCCAAACAGCTTGTTTTAGCGTTTCTATGAACAGTGGCACTCTGACAGTGCTCCTGAATTAAAGAAGCGAACGCAGGTACACAGGTGCTGAAAGCTGGTTTCCTTGTAACAGAATGTCACTTTATGCAATGTTAAGATCAAAGCTTGCTAAAAGAAAAGATATTGGTTTCAAATAAATTAAACACTTATTTGCAATGCAGAAAGGCGTTTCTTTAATGCATTAGATTGTTTCTGCTCCTCAAGTAAAGTAAGTGCTTTTATGCCCAAACAGCTTATTTTAGCGTTTCCATGAACAGTGGCACTGTGACAGTGCTCCTGACTGAAATAAGAGCCCACAGCTCCACAGATGCTGAAAAGCTGTTTTCCCTGTAAGAGAATGTCAGTTCATGCAATGTTAAGATCAAAGCTTGCTAAAATAAAAGATATTGGGTTTCAAATGATTTAAACTCTTGTTTTCAATGCAGAAAGGCTTTTCTTTAATGTCTTAGATGATATCTGCTCCTCAAATAAAGTTAGTGCTACTATTGCACAAACAGCTTCTTTTAGCGTTTCTATGAATAGTTGCACTGTGACAGTGCTCCTGAGTGAAAGAAGAGACCGCAGCTCTTCAGATGCTGAAAAGCTGTTTTCCTTGTAAGAAAATGTCACTTTATGCAATGATAAGTTCAAAGCTTAAGAAAATGAAAGATATTGGTTTCAAATGAATTAAACACTTATTTGCAATGCAGAAAGGCGTTTCTTTAATGCATTAGATTGTTTTTGCTCCTCAAGTAAAGTAAGTGCTTTTACGCCCAAACAGCTTCTTTTAGCGTTTCCATGAACAGTGGCACTGTGACAGTGCTCTTGACTGAAATAAGAGCCCTCAGCTCCACAGATGCTGAAAAGCTGTTTTCCTTGTAACAGAATGTCACTTTAAGCAATGTTCAGAGCAAAGCTTGCCAACATGAAAGATGTTTTTGACAAATAAAATAAAGCTTTATGTGCTGTGTAGAAATGCATTTCATTAATATGTTAGATGTTTTCTGCTCCGCAAGCAGAGTTAGTGCGTTGATGCCCAAATAACTGAGTTTAGCGTTTCTATGAACAGTGGCACTGTGACAGTGCTCCTGACTGAAAAAAGAGCCCACAGCTCCACAGATGCTGAAAAGCTGTTTTCCCTGTAACAGAATGTCACTTTATGCAATGTTAAGATCAAAGCTTGCTAAAAGAAAAGATATTGGTTTCAAATGAATTAAACTCTTGTATTCAATGCAGAAAGGCGTTTCTTTAATGTCTTAGATGATATCTGCTCCTCAAATAAAGTTAGTGGTACTATTGCACAAACAGCTTCTTTTAGCGTTTCTATAAATAGTTGCACTGTGTCAGTGCTCCTGACTGAAAGAAGAGACCGCAGCTCTACAGATGCTGAAAAGCTGTTTTCCTTGTAAGACAATGTCACTTTATGTAATGTTCAAAGCTTAAGAAAATGAAAGATATTGGTTTCAAATGAATTAAACACTTATTTGCAATGCGGAAAGGCGTTTCTTTAATGCATTAGATTGTTTCTGCTCCTCAAGTAAAGTAAGTGCTTTTACGCCCAAACAGCTTATTTTAGCGTTTCTATGAACAGTGGCACTGCGACAGTGCTCCTGATTGAAATAAGAGCCCACAGCTCCACAGATGCTGAAAAGCTGTTTTCCCTGTAACAGAATGTCACTTTATGCAATGTTAAGATCAAAGCTTGCTAATATAAAAGATATTGGTTTCAAATGAATTAAACTCTTGTATTCAATGCAGAAAGGCGTTTCTTTAATGTCTTAGATCATATCTGTTCCTCAAATAAAGTTAGTGCTACTATTGCACAAACAGCTTCTTTTAGCGTTTCAATGAACAGTGGCACTGTTTCAGAGTTCCTGAGTGAAAGAAGAAACCGCAAGCTCCACAGATGCTGAAAAGCTATTTTCCTTGTAAAAGAATGTCACTTTATGCAATGTTAAGATCAAAGCTTGCAAAAATAAAACATATTGGATTCAAATGAAGTAAACTCTTATTTGCAATGCAGAAAGGCGTTTCTTTAACGTGTTAGATTGTTTCTGCTCCTCAAGTAAAGTTAGTGCTACTATGCCCAAACAGCTTGTTTTAGCGTTTCTATGAACAGTGGCACTCTGACAGTGCTCCTGAATTAAAGAAGCGAACGCAGGTCCACAGGTGCTGAAAGCTGGTTTCCTTGTAACAGAATGTCACTTTATGCAATGTTAAGATCAAAGCTTGCTAAAAGAAAAGATATTGGTTTCAAATAAATTAAACACTTATTTGCAATGCAGAAAGGCGTTTCTTGAATGCATTAGATTGTTTCTGCTCCTCAAGTAAAGTAAGTGCTTTTATGCCCAAACAGCTTATTTTAGCGTTTCCATGAACAGTGGCACTGTGACAGTGCTCCTGACTGAAATAAGAGCCCACAGCTCCACAGATGCTGAAAAGCTGTTTTCCCTGTAAGAGAATGTCAGTTCATGCAATGTTAAGATCAAAGCTTGCTAAAATAAAAGATATTGGGTTTCAAATGATTTAAACTCTTGTTTTCAATGCAGAAAGGCTTTTCTTTAATGTCTTAGATGATATCTGCTCCTCAAATAAAGTTAGTGCTACTATTGCACAAACAGCTTCTTTTAGCGTTTCTATGAATAGTTGCACTGTGACAGTGCTCCTGAGTGAAAGAAGAGACCGCAGCTCTTCAGATGCTGAAAAGCTGTTTTCCTTGTAAGAAAATGTCACTTTATGAAATGATAAGTTCAAAGCTTAAGAAAATGAAAGATATTGGTTTCAAATGAATTAAACACTTATTTGCAATGCAGAAAGGCGTTTCTTTAATGCATTAGATTGTTTTTGCTCCTCAAGTAAAGTGCTTTTACGCCCAAACAGCTTCTTTTAGCGTTTCCATTCAGTCAGTGCTCCTGACTGAAATAAGAGCCCTCAGCTCCACAGATGCTGAAAAGCTGTTTTCCTTGTAACAGAATGTCACTTTAAGCAATGTTCAGAGCAAAGCTTGCCAACATGAAAGATGTTTTTGACAAATAAAATAAAGCTTCATGTGCTGTGTAGAAATGCATTTCATTAATATGTTAGATGTTTTCTGCTCCGCAAGCAGAGTTAGTGCGTTGATGCCCAAATAACTGAGTTTATCGTTTCTATGAACAGTGGCACTGTGTCAGTGCTCCTGAATGAAAGAAGAGACCGCAGCTCCACAGACGCTGAAAAGCTGTTTTCCCTGTAACAGAATGTCACTTTATGCAATGTTAAGATCAAAGCTTGCTAATAGAAAAGATATTGGTTTCAAATGAATTAAACTCTTGTATTCAATGCAGAAAGACGTTTCTTTAATGCATTAGATTGTTTCTGGTTCTCAAGTAAAGTTACTGCTACTATCCCCAAGCAGCTTATTTTAGCGTTTCTTTGAAGAGGGGCATTGTGTCAATGCTCCTGACTGAAAAAAGAGACCGCAGCTCTACAGACGCTGAAAAGCTGTTTTCCCTGTTAGAGAATGTCACTTCATGCAATAAGTTCAAAGCTTAAGAACATGAAAGATATTGGTTTAAAATGAATTATACACTTATTTGCAATGCAGAAAGGCGTTTCTTTAATGCATTAGATTGTTTCTGCTTCTCAAGAAAAGTAAGTGCTTTTACGCCCAAACAGCTTCTTTTAGCGTTTCCATGAACAGTGGCACTGTGACAGTGCTCCTGACGGAAATAAGAGCCCTCAGCTCCACAGATAATGAAAAGCTGTTTTCCTTCTGAGAGAATGTCACTTTATGCAATGTTAAGATCAAAGCTTTTAAAAATAAAAAATATTGGATTCAAATGAAGTAAACTCTTATTTGCAATGCAGAAAAGGCGTTTCTATAATGTGTTACATTGTTTCTGGTCCTCCAGTAAAGTTACTGCTACTATGCCCAAACAGCTTCTTTTAGCGTTTCTATGAACAGTGGCACTGCGACAGTGCTCCTGATTGAAATAAGAGCCCACAGCTCCACAGATGCTGAAAAGCTGTTTTCTCTGTAAAAGAATGTCACGTTATGCTATGTTAAGATCAAAGCTTGCAAAAATAAAAGATATTGGGTTTCAAATGATTTAAACTCTTGTTTTCAATGCAGAAAGGCGTTTCTTTAATGTCTTAGATGATATCTGCTCCTCAAATAAAGTTAGTGCTACTATTGCACAAACAGCTTCTTTTAGTGTTTCTATGAATAGTTGCACTGTGATAGTGCTCCTGAGTGAAAGAAGAGACCGCAGCTCTTCAGATGCTGAAAAGCTGTTTTCCTTGTAAGAAAATGTCACTTTATGCAATGATTAGTTCAAAGCTTAATAAAATGAAAGATATTGGTTTCAAATGAATTAAACACTTATTTGCAATGCAGAAAGGCGTTTCTTTAATGTGTTAGATTGTTTCTGCTCCTCAAGTAAAGTTAGTGCTACTATGCCCAAACAGCTTGTTTTAGCGTTTCTATGAACAGTGGCACTTTGACAGTGCTCTAAATGAAAGAGGCGAACGCAGGTCCACAGGTGCTGAAAGCTGGTTTCCTTGTAACAGAATGTCACTTTATGCAATGTTAAGATCAAAGCTTGCTAAAAGAAAAGATATTGGTTTCAAATGAATTAAAAACTTATTTGCAATGCAGAAAGGCGTGTCTTTAATGCATTAGATTGTTTCTGCTCCTCAAGTAAAGTATGTGCTTTTACGCCCAAACAGCTTCTTTTAGCGTTTCCATGAACAGTGGCACTGTGACAGTATTCCTGACGGAAATAGGAGCCCTCAGCTCCACAGATGCTGAAAAGCTGTTTTCCTTTTAAGAGAATGTCACTTTATGCAATGTTAAGATCAAAGCTTGCAAAAATAAAAAATATCGGATTCAAATGAAGTAAACTCTTGTTTGCAATGCAGAAAAGGCGTTTCTTTAATGTGTTACATTGTTTCTGGTCCTCAAGTGAAGTTACTGCTACTATGCCCAAACAGCTTATTTTAGCGTTTCTATGAATAGTGGCACTGCGACAGTGCTCCTGACTGAAATAAGAGCCCACAGCTCCACAGACGCTGAAAAGCTGTTTTCCCTCTAACAGAATGTCACTTTATGCAATGTTAAGATCAAAGCTTGATAAAATAAAAGATATTGGGTTTCAAATGACTTAAACTCTTGTATTCAATGCAGAAAGGCGTTTCTTTAATGCCTTAGATGATATCTGTTCCTCAAATAAAGCTAGTGCTTCTACTGCACAAACAGCTTCTTTTAGCGTTTCAGTGAACAGTGGCACTGTGTCAGTGCTCCTGACTGAAAGAAGAGACCGCAGCTCTACAGATGCTGAAATGCTGTTTTCCTTGTAAGAGAATGTCACTTTATGTAATAAGTTCAAAGCTTAAGAAAATGAAAGATATTGGTTTCAAATGAAGTAAACACTTATTTGCAAATTCAGAAAGGCGTTTCTTTAATGTATTAGATTGTTTCTGTTCCTCAAGTAAAGTTAATGCTACTATGCCCAAACAGCTTATTTTATCGTTTCTATGAATAGTGGCACTGCGACAGTGCTCCTGACTGAAATAAGAGCCCACAGCTCCACAGATGCTGAAAGCTGGTTTCCTTGTAACAGAATGTCACTTTATGCAATGTTAAGATCAAAGCTTGCTAAAAGAAAAGATATTGGTTTCAAATGAAGTAAACTCTTATTTGCAATGCAGAAAGGCGTTTCTTTAATGTGTTAGATTGTTTCTGCTCCTCAAGTAAAGTTAGTGCTCTACAGATGCTGAAAAGCTGTTTTCCTTGTAAGAAAATGTCACTTTATGCAATGATAAGTTCAAAGCTTAAGAAAATGAAAGATATTGGTTTCAAATGAATTAAACACTTATTTGCAAGTTCAGAAAGGCGTTTCTTTAATGCATTAGATTGTTTCTGCTCCTCAAGTATAGTAAGTGCTTTTATGCCCAAACAGCTTATTTTAGCGTTTATATGAACAGTGGCACTGTTTCAGAGTTCCTGAGTGAAAGAAGAGACCGCAAGCTCCACAGATGTTGAAAAGCTATTTTCCTTGTAAAAGAATGTCACTTTATGCAATGTTAAGATCAAAGCTTGCAAAAATAAAAGATATTGGATTCAAATGAAGTAAACTCTTATTTGCAATGCAGAAAGGCGTTTCTTTAATGTGTTAGATTGTTTCTGCTCCTCAAGTAAAGTTAGTGCTACTATGCCCAAACAGCTTATTTTAGCGTTTCTATGAATAGTGGCACTGCGACAGTGCTCCTGAGTGAAGAAGAGACTGCAGCTACAGAGATGCTGAAAAGATGTTTTCCCTGTAGAGAATGTCAGTTCATGCAATGTTCAGAGCAAAGCTTGCCAATATGAAAGATGTTTTTGTCAAATAAAATAAAGCTTTATTTGCAATGTAGAAATGCATTTCATTAATATGTTGGATGTTTTCTGCTCCGCAAGCAGAGTTAGTGCGTTGATGCCCAAATAACTGTTTATAGCGTTTCTGTCAACAGTGGCACTGTGACAGTGCTCCTGAGTGAAAGAAGCGACCGCAGCTCCACAGATGCTGAAAAGCAGTTTTCCCTGTAACAGAATGTCACTTTATGCAATGTTAAGCTCAAAGCTTGCTAAAATAAAAGATATTGATTTCAAATGAATGAAACTCTTATTTGCAAAGCAGAAAGGCGTTTCTTTAATGTGTTACATTGTTTCTGTTCCTCAAGTACAGTTACTGCTACTATGCCCAAACAGCTTATTTTAGCGTTTCTTTGAAGAGGGGCATTGTTTCAGAGTTCCTGAGTGAAAGAAGAGACCGCAAGCTCCACAGATGTTGAAAAGCTATTTTCCTTGTAAAAGAATGTCACTTTATGCAATGTTAAGATCAAAGCTTGCAAAAATAAAAGATATTGGATTCAAATGAAGTAAACTCTTATTTGCAATGCAGAAAGGCGTTTCTTTAACGTATTAGATTGTTTCTGCTCCTCAAGTAAAGTTAGTGCTACTATGCCCAAACAGCTTGTTTTAGCGTTTCTATGAACAGTGGCACTCTGACAGTGCTCCTGAATTAAAGAAGCGAACGCAGGTACACAGGTGCTGAAAGCTGGTTTCCTTGTAACAGAATGTCACTTTATGCAATGTTAAGATCAAAGCTTGCTAAAAGAAAAGATATTGGTTTCAAATAAATTAAACACTTATTTGCAATGCAGAAAGGCGTTTCTTTAATGCATTAGATTGTTTCTGCTCCTCAAGTAAAGTAAGTGCTTTTATGCCCAAACAGCTTATTTTAGCGTTTCCATGAACAGTGGCACTGTGACAGTGCTCCTGACTGAAATAAGAGCCCACAGCTCCACAGATGCTGAAAAGCTGTTTTCCCTGTAAGAGAATGTCAGTTCATGCAATGTTAAGATCAAAGCTTGCTAAAATAAAAGATATTGGGTTTCAAATGATTTAAACTCTTGTTTTCAATGCAGAAAGGCTTTTCTTTAATGTCTTAGATGATATCTGCTCCTCAAATAAAGTTAGTGCTACTATTGCACAAACAGCTTCTTTTAGCGTTTCTATGAATAGTTGCACTGTGACAGTGCTCCTGAGTGAAAGAAGAGACCGCAGCTCTTCAGATGCTGAAAAGCTGTTTTCCTTGTAAGAAAATGTCACTTTATGCAATGATAAGTTCAAAGCTTAAGAAAATGAAAGATATTGGTTTCAAATGAATTAAACACTTATTTGCAATGCAGAAAGGCGTTTCTTTAATGCATTAGATTGTTTTTGCTCCTCAAGTAAAGTAAGTGCTTTTACGCCCAAACAGCTTCTTTTAGCGTTTCCATGAACAGTGGCACTGTGACAGTGCTCTTGACTGAAATAAGAGCCCTCAGCTCCACAGATGCTGAAAAGCTGTTTTCCTTGTAACAGAATGTCACTTTAAGCAATGTTCAGAGCAAAGCTTGCCAACATGAAAGATGTTTTTGACAAATAAAATAAAGCTTTATGTGCTGTGTAGAAATGCATTTCATTAATATGTTAGATGTTTTCTGCTCCGCAAGCAGAGTTAGTGCGTTGATGCCCAAATAACTGAGTTTAGCGTTTCTATGAACAGTGGCACTGTGACAGTGCTCCTGACTGAAAAAAGAGCCCACAGCTCCACAGATGCTGAAAAGCTGTTTTCCCTGTAACAGAATGTCACTTTATGCAATGTTAAGATCAAAGCTTGCTAAAAGAAAAGATATTGGTTTCAAATGAATTAAACTCTTGTATTCAATGCAGAAAGGCGTTTCTTTAATGTCTTAGATGATATCTGCTCCTCAAATAAAGTTAGTGGTACTATTGCACAAACAGCTTCTTTTAGCGTTTCTATAAATAGTTGCACTGTGTCAGTGCTCCTGACTGAAAGAAGAGACCGCAGCTCTACAGATGCTGAAAAGCTGTTTTCCTTGTAAGACAATGTCACTTTATGTAATGTTCAAAGCTTAAGAAAATGAAAGATATTGGTTTCAAATGAATTAAACACTTATTTGCAATGCGGAAAGGCGTTTCTTTAATGCATTAGATTGTTTCTGCTCCTCAAGTAAAGTAAGTGCTTTTACGCCCAAACAGCTTATTTTAGCGTTTCTATGAACAGTGGCACTGCGACAGTGCTCCTGATTGAAATAAGAGCCCACAGCTCCACAGATGCTGAAAAGCTGTTTTCCCTGTAACAGAATGTCACTTTATGCAATGTTAAGATCAAAGCTTGCTAATATAAAAGATATTGGTTTCAAATGAATTAAACTCTTGTATTCAATGCAGAAAGGCGTTTCTTTAATGTCTTAGATCATATCTGTTCCTCAAATAAAGTTAGTGCTACTATTGCACAAACAGCTTCTTTTAGCGTTTCAATGAACAGTGGCACTGTTTCAGAGTTCCTGAGTGAAAGAAGAAACCGCAAGCTCCACAGATGCTGAAAAGCTATTTTCCTTGTAAAAGAATGTCACTTTATGCAATGTTAAGATCAAAGCTTGCAAAAATAAAACATATTGGATTCAAATGAAGTAAACTCTTATTTGCAATGCAGAAAGGCGTTTCTTTAACGTGTTAGATTGTTTCTGCTCCTCAAGTAAAGTTAGTGCTACTATGCCCAAACAGCTTGTTTTAGCGTTTCTATGAACAGTGGCACTCTGACAGTGCTCCTGAATTAAAGAAGCGAACGCAGGTCCACAGGTGCTGAAAGCTGGTTTCCTTGTAACAGAATGTCACTTTATGCAATGTTAAGATCAAAGCTTGCTAAAAGAAAAGATATTGGTTTCAAATAAATTAAACACTTATTTGCAATGCAGAAAGGCGTTTCTTGAATGCATTAGATTGTTTCTGCTCCTCAAGTAAAGTAAGTGCTTTTATGCCCAAACAGCTTATTTTAGCGTTTCCATGAACAGTGGCACTGTGACAGTGCTCCTGACTGAAATAAGAGCCCACAGCTCCACAGATGCTGAAAAGCTGTTTTCCCTGTAAGAGAATGTCAGTTCATGCAATGTTAAGATCAAAGCTTGCTAAAATAAAAGATATTGGGTTTCAAATGATTTAAACTCTTGTTTTCAATGCAGAAAGGCTTTTCTTTAATGTCTTAGATGATATCTGCTCCTCAAATAAAGTTAGTGCTACTATTGCACAAACAGCTTCTTTTAGCGTTTCTATGAATAGTTGCACTGTGACAGTGCTCCTGAGTGAAAGAAGAGACCGCAGCTCTTCAGATGCTGAAAAGCTGTTTTCCTTGTAAGAAAATGTCACTTTATGAAATGATAAGTTCAAAGCTTAAGAAAATGAAAGATATTGGTTTCAAATGAATTAAACACTTATTTGCAATGCAGAAAGGCGTTTCTTTAATGCATTAGATTGTTTTTGCTCCTCAAGTAAAGTGCTTTTACGCCCAAACAGCTTCTTTTAGCGTTTCCATTCAGTCAGTGCTCCTGACTGAAATAAGAGCCCTCAGCTCCACAGATGCTGAAAAGCTGTTTTCCTTGTAACAGAATGTCACTTTAAGCAATGTTCAGAGCAAAGCTTGCCAACATGAAAGATGTTTTTGACAAATAAAATAAAGCTTCATGTGCTGTGTAGAAATGCATTTCATTAATATGTTAGATGTTTTCTGCTCCGCAAGCAGAGTTAGTGCGTTGATGCCCAAATAACTGAGTTTATCGTTTCTATGAACAGTGGCACTGTGTCAGTGCTCCTGAATGAAAGAAGAGACCGCAGCTCCACAGACGCTGAAAAGCTGTTTTCCCTGTAACAGAATGTCACTTTATGCAATGTTAAGATCAAAGCTTGCTAATAGAAAAGATATTGGTTTCAAATGAATTAAACTCTTGTATTCAATGCAGAAAGACGTTTCTTTAATGCATTAGATTGTTTCTGGTTCTCAAGTAAAGTTACTGCTACTATCCCCAAGCAGCTTATTTTAGCGTTTCTTTGAAGAGGGGCATTGTGTCAATGCTCCTGACTGAAAAAAGAGACCGCAGCTCTACAGACGCTGAAAAGCTGTTTTCCCTGTTAGAGAATGTCACTTCATGCAATAAGTTCAAAGCTTAAGAACATGAAAGATATTGGTTTAAAATGAATTATACACTTATTTGCAATGCAGAAAGGCGTTTCTTTAATGCATTAGATTGTTTCTGCTTCTCAAGAAAAGTAAGTGCTTTTACGCCCAAACAGCTTCTTTTAGCGTTTCCATGAACAGTGGCACTGTGACAGTGCTCCTGACGGAAATAAGAGCCCTCAGCTCCACAGATAATGAAAAGCTGTTTTCCTTCTGAGAGAATGTCACTTTATGCAATGTTAAGATCAAAGCTTTTAAAAATAAAAAATATTGGATTCAAATGAAGTAAACTCTTATTTGCAATGCAGAAAAGGCGTTTCTATAATGTGTTACATTGTTTCTGGTCCTCCAGTAAAGTTACTGCTACTATGCCCAAACAGCTTCTTTTAGCGTTTCTATGAACAGTGGCACTGCGACAGTGCTCCTGATTGAAATAAGAGCCCACAGCTCCACAGATGCTGAAAAGCTGTTTTCTCTGTAAAAGAATGTCACGTTATGCTATGTTAAGATCAAAGCTTGCAAAAATAAAAGATATTGGGTTTCAAATGATTTAAACTCTTGTTTTCAATGCAGAAAGGCGTTTCTTTAATGTCTTAGATGATATCTGCTCCTCAAATAAAGTTAGTGCTACTATTGCACAAACAGCTTCTTTTAGTGTTTCTATGAATAGTTGCACTGTGATAGTGCTCCTGAGTGAAAGAAGAGACCGCAGCTCTTCAGATGCTGAAAAGCTGTTTTCCTTGTAAGAAAATGTCACTTTATGCAATGATTAGTTCAAAGCTTAATAAAATGAAAGATATTGGTTTCAAATGAATTAAACACTTATTTGCAATGCAGAAAGGCGTTTCTTTAATGTGTTAGATTGTTTCTGCTCCTCAAGTAAAGTTAGTGCTACTATGCCCAAACAGCTTGTTTTAGCGTTTCTATGAACAGTGGCACTTTGACAGTGCTCTAAATGAAAGAGGCGAACGCAGGTCCACAGGTGCTGAAAGCTGGTTTCCTTGTAACAGAATGTCACTTTATGCAATGTTAAGATCAAAGCTTGCTAAAAGAAAAGATATTGGTTTCAAATGAATTAAAAACTTATTTGCAATGCAGAAAGGCGTGTCTTTAATGCATTAGATTGTTTCTGCTCCTCAAGTAAAGTATGTGCTTTTACGCCCAAACAGCTTCTTTTAGCGTTTCCATGAACAGTGGCACTGTGACAGTATTCCTGACGGAAATAGGAGCCCTCAGCTCCACAGATGCTGAAAAGCTGTTTTCCTTTTAAGAGAATGTCACTTTATGCAATGTTAAGATCAAAGCTTGCAAAAATAAAAAATATCGGATTCAAATGAAGTAAACTCTTGTTTGCAATGCAGAAAAGGCGTTTCTTTAATGTGTTACATTGTTTCTGGTCCTCAAGTGAAGTTACTGCTACTATGCCCAAACAGCTTATTTTAGCGTTTCTATGAATAGTGGCACTGCGACAGTGCTCCTGACTGAAATAAGAGCCCACAGCTCCACAGACGCTGAAAAGCTGTTTTCCCTCTAACAGAATGTCACTTTATGCAATGTTAAGATCAAAGCTTGATAAAATAAAAGATATTGGGTTTCAAATGACTTAAACTCTTGTATTCAATGCAGAAAGGCGTTTCTTTAATGCCTTAGATGATATCTGTTCCTCAAATAAAGCTAGTGCTTCTACTGCACAAACAGCTTCTTTTAGCGTTTCAGTGAACAGTGGCACTGTGTCAGTGCTCCTGACTGAAAGAAGAGACCGCAGCTCTACAGATGCTGAAATGCTGTTTTCCTTGTAAGAGAATGTCACTTTATGTAATAAGTTCAAAGCTTAAGAAAATGAAAGATATTGGTTTCAAATGAAGTAAACACTTATTTGCAAATTCAGAAAGGCGTTTCTTTAATGTATTAGATTGTTTCTGTTCCTCAAGTAAAGTTAATGCTACTATGCCCAAACAGCTTATTTTATCGTTTCTATGAATAGTGGCACTGCGACAGTGCTCCTGACTGAAATAAGAGCCCACAGCTCCACAGATGCTGAAAGCTGGTTTCCTTGTAACAGAATGTCACTTTATGCAATGTTAAGATCAAAGCTTGCTAAAAGAAAAGATATTGGTTTCAAATGAAGTAAACTCTTATTTGCAATGCAGAAAGGCGTTTCTTTAATGTGTTAGATTGTTTCTGCTCCTCAAGTAAAGTTAGTGCTCTACAGATGCTGAAAAGCTGTTTTCCTTGTAAGAAAATGTCACTTTATGCAATGATAAGTTCAAAGCTTAAGAAAATGAAAGATATTGGTTTCAAATGAATTAAACACTTATTTGCAAGTTCAGAAAGGCGTTTCTTTAATGCATTAGATTGTTTCTGCTCCTCAAGTATAGTAAGTGCTTTTATGCCCAAACAGCTTATTTTAGCGTTTATATGAACAGTGGCACTGTTTCAGAGTTCCTGAGTGAAAGAAGAGACCGCAAGCTCCACAGATGTTGAAAAGCTATTTTCCTTGTAAAAGAATGTCACTTTATGCAATGTTAAGATCAAAGCTTGCAAAAATAAAAGATATTGGATTCAAATGAAGTAAACTCTTATTTGCAATGCAGAAAGGCGTTTCTTTAATGTGTTAGATTGTTTCTGCTCCTCAAGTAAAGTTAGTGCTACTATGCCCAAACAGCTTATTTTAGCGTTTCTATGAATAGTGGCACTGCGACAGTGCTCCTGAGTGAAGAAGAGACTGCAGCTACAGAGATGCTGAAAAGATGTTTTCCCTGTAGAGAATGTCAGTTCATGCAATGTTCAGAGCAAAGCTTGCCAATATGAAAGATGTTTTTGTCAAATAAAATAAAGCTTTATTTGCAATGTAGAAATGCATTTCATTAATATGTTGGATGTTTTCTGCTCCGCAAGCAGAGTTAGTGCGTTGATGCCCAAATAACTGTTTATAGCGTTTCTGTCAACAGTGGCACTGTGACAGTGCTCCTGAGTGAAAGAAGCGACCGCAGCTCCACAGATGCTGAACAGCAGTTTTCCCTGTAACAGAATGTCACTTTATGCAATGTTAAGCTCAAAGCTTGCTAAAATAAAAGATATTGATTTCAAATGAATAAAACTCTTATTTGCAAAGCAGAAAGGCGTTTCTTTAATGTGTTACATTGTTTCTGTTCCTCAAGTACAGTTACTGCTACTATGCCCAAACAGCTTATTTTAGCGTTTCTTTGAAGAGGGGCATTGTTTCAGAGTTCCTGAGTGAAAGAAGAGACCGCAAGCTCCACAGATGTTGAAAAGCTATTTTCCTTGTAAAAGAATGTCACTTTATGCAATGTTAAGATCAAAGCTTGCAAAAATAAAAGATATTGGATTCAAATGAAGTAAACTCTTATTTGCAATGCAGAAAGGCGTTTCTTTAACGTATTAGATTGTTTCTGCTCCTCAAGTAAAGTTAGTGCTACTATGCCCAAACAGCTTGTTTTAGCGTTTCTATGAACAGTGGCACTCTGACAGTGCTCCTGAATTAAAGAAGCGAACGCAGGTACACAGGTGCTGAAAGCTGGTTTCCTTGTAACAGAATGTCACTTTATGCAATGTTAAGATCAAAGCTTGCTAAAAGAAAAGATATTGGTTTCAAATAAATTAAACACTTATTTGCAATGCAGAAAGGCGTTTCTTTAATGCATTAGATTGTTTTTGCTCCTCAAGTAAAGTAAGTGCTTTTACGCCCAAACAGCTTCTTTTAGCGTTTCCATGAACAGTGGCACTGTGACAGTGCTCTTGACTGAAATAAGAGCCCTCAGCTCCACAGATGCTGAAAAGCTGTTTTCCTTGTAACAGAATGTCACTTTAAGCAATGTTCAGAGCAAAGCTTGCCAACATGAAAGATGTTTTTGACAAATAAAATAAAGCTTTATGTGCTGTGTAGAAATGCATTTCATTAATATGTTAGATGTTTTCTGCTCCGCAAGCAGAGTTAGTGCGTTGATGCCCAAATAACTGAGTTTAGCGTTTCTATGAACAGTGGCACTGTGACAGTGCTCCTGACTGAAAAAAGAGCCCACAGCTCCACAGATGCTGAAAAGCTGTTTTCCCTGTAACAGAATGTCACTTTATGCAATGTTAAGATCAAAGCTTGCTAAAAGAAAAGATATTGGTTTCAAATGAATTAAACTCTTGTATTCAATGCAGAAAGGCGTTTCTTTAATGTCTTAGATGATATCTGCTCCTCAAATAAAGTTAGTGGTACTATTGCACAAACAGCTTCTTTTAGCGTTTCTATAAATAGTTGCACTGTGTCAGTGCTCCTGACTGAAAGAAGAGACCGCAGCTCTACAGATGCTGAAAAGCTGTTTTCCTTGTAAGACAATGTCACTTTATGTAATGTTCAAAGCTTAAGAAAATGAAAGATATTGGTTTCAAATGAATTAAACACTTATTTGCAATGCAGAAAGGCGTTTCTTTAATGCATTAGATTGTTTCTGCTCCTCAAGTAAAGTAAGTGCTTTTACGCCCAAACAGCTTATTTTAGCGTTTCTATGAACAGTGGCACTGCGACAGTGCTCCTGATTGAAATAAGAGCCCACAGCTCCACAGATGCTGAAAAGCTGTTTTCCCTGTAAGAGAATGTCAGTTCATGCAATGTTAAGATCAAAGCTTGCTAAAATAAAAGATATTGGGTTTCAAATGATTTAAACTCTTGTTTTCAATGCAGAAAGGCTTTTCTTTAATGTCTTAGATGATATCTGCTCCTCAAATAAAGTTAGTGCTACTATTGCACAAACAGCTTCTTTTAGCGTTTCTATGAATAGTTGCACTGTGACAGTGCTCCTGAGTGAAAGAAGAGACCGCAGCTCTTCAGATGCTGAAAAGCTGTTTTCCTTGTAAGAAAATGTCACTTTATGTAATGTTCAAAGCTTAAGAAAATGAAAGATATTGGTTTCAAATGAATTAAACACTTATTTGCAATGCAGAAAGGCGTTTCTTTAATGCATTAGATTGTTTCTGCTCCTCAAGTAAAGTAAGTGCTTTTACGCCCAAACAGCTTATTTTAGCGTTTCTATGAACAGTGGCACTGCGACAGTGCTCCTGATTGAAATAAGAGCCCACAGCTCCACAGATGCTGAAAAGCTGTTTTCCCTGTAACAGAATGTCACTTTATGCAATGTTAAGATCAAAGCTTGCTAATATAAAAGATATTGGTTTCAAATGAATTAAACTCTTGTATTCAATGCAGAAAGGCGTTTCTTTAATGTCTTAGATCATATCTGTTCCTCAAATAAAGTTAGTGCTACTATTGCACAAACAGCTTCTTTTAGCGTTTCAATGAACAGTGGCACTGTTTCAGAGTTCCTGAGTGAAAGAAGAAACCGCAAGCTCCACAGATGCTGAAAAGCTATTTTCCTTGTAAAAGAATGTCACTTTATGCAATGTTAAGATCAAAGCTTGCAAAAATAAAACATATTGGATTCAAATGAAGTAAACTCTTATTTGCAATGCAGAAAGGCGTTTCTTTAACGTGTTAGATTGTTTCTGCTCCTCAAGTAAAGTTAGTGCTACTATGCCCAAACAGCTTGTTTTAGCGTTTCTATGAACAGTGGCACTCTGACAGTGCTCCTGAATTAAAGAAGCGAACGCAGGTCCACAGGTGCTGAAAGCTGGTTTCCTTGTAACAGAATGTCACTTTATGCAATGTTAAGATCAAAGCTTGCTAAAAGAAAAGATATTGGTTTCAAATAAATTAAACACTTATTTGCAATGCAGAAAGGCGTTTCTTGAATGCATTAGATTGTTTCTGCTCCTCAAGTAAAGTAAGTGCTTTTATGCCCAAACAGCTTATTTTAGCGTTTCCATGAACAGTGGCACTGTGACAGTGCTCCTGACTGAAATAAGAGCCCACAGCTCCACAGATGCTGAAAAGCTGTTTTCCCTGTAAGAGAATGTCAGTTCATGCAATGTTAAGATCAAAGCTTGCTAAAATAAAAGATATTGGGTTTCAAATGATTTAAACTCTTGTTTTCAATGCAGAAAGGCTTTTCTTTAATGTCTTAGATGATATCTGCTCCTCAAATAAAGTTAGTGCTACTATTGCACAAACAGCTTCTTTTAGCGTTTCTATGAATAGTTGCACTGTGACAGTGCTCCTGAGTGAAAGAAGAGACCGCAGCTCTTCAGATGCTGAAAAGCTGTTTTCCTTGTAAGAAAATGTCACTTTATGAAATGATAAGTTCAAAGCTTAAGAAAATGAAAGATATTGGTTTCAAATGAATTAAACACTTATTTGCAATGCAGAAAGGCGTTTCTTTAATGCATTAGATTGTTTTTGCTCCTCAAGTAAAGTGCTTTTACGCCCAAACAGCTTCTTTTAGCGTTTCCATTCAGTCAGTGCTCCTGACTGAAATAAGAGCCCTCAGCTCCACAGATGCTGAAAAGCTGTTTTCCTTGTAACAGAATGTCACTTTAAGCAATGTTCAGAGCAAAGCTTGCCAACATGAAAGATGTTTTTGACAAATAAAATAAAGCTTCATGTGCTGTGTAGAAATGCATTTCATTAATATGTTAGATGTTTTCTGCTCCGCAAGCAGAGTTAGTGCGTTGATGCCCAAATAACTGAGTTTATCGTTTCTATGAACAGTGGCACTGTGTCAGTGCTCCTGAATGAAAGAAGAGACCGCAGCTCCACAGACGCTGAAAAGCTGTTTTCCCTGTAACAGAATGTCACTTTATGCAATGTTAAGATCAAAGCTTGCTAATAGAAAAGATATTGGTTTCAAATGAATTAAACTCTTGTATTCAATGCAGAAAGACGTTTCTTTAATGCATTAGATTGTTTCTGGTTCTCAAGTAAAGTTACTGCTACTATCCCCAAGCAGCTTATTTTAGCGTTTCTTTGAAGAGGGGCATTGTGTCAATGCTCCTGACTGAAAAAAGAGACCGCAGCTCTACAGACGCTGAAAAGCTGTTTTCCCTGTTAGAGAATGTCACTTCATGCAATAAGTTCAAAGCTTAAGAACATGAAAGATATTGGTTTAAAATGAATTATACACTTATTTGCAATGCAGAAAGGCGTTTCTTTAATGCATTAGATTGTTTCTGCTTCTCAAGAAAAGTAAGTGCTTTTACGCCCAAACAGCTTCTTTTAGCGTTTCCATGAACAGTGGCACTGTGACAGTGCTCCTGACGGAAATAAGAGCCCTCAGCTCCACAGATAATGAAAAGCTGTTTTCCTTCTGAGAGAATGTCACTTTATGCAATGTTAAGATCAAAGCTTTTAAAAATAAAAAATATTGGATTCAAATGAAGTAAACTCTTATTTGCAATGCAGAAAAGGCGTTTCTATAATGTGTTACATTGTTTCTGGTCCTCCAGTAAAGTTACTGCTACTATGCCCAAACAGCTTCTTTTAGTGTTTCTATGAACAGTGGCACTGCGACAGTGCTCCTGATTGAAATAAGAGCCCACAGCTCCACAGATGCTGAAAAGCTGTTTTCTCTGTAAAAGAATGTCACGTTATGCTATGTTAAGATCAAAGCTTGCAAAAATAAAAGATATTGGGTTTCAAATGATTTAAACTCTTGTTTTCAATGCAGAAAGGCGTTTCTTTAATGTCTTAGATGATATCTGCTCCTCAAATAAAGTTAGTGCTACTATTGCACAAACAGCTTCTTTTAGTGTTTCTATGAATAGTTGCACTGTGATAGTGCTCCTGAGTGAAAGAAGAGACCGCAGCTCTTCAGATGCTGAAAAGCTGTTTTCCTTGTAAGAAAATGTCACTTTATGCAATGATTAGTTCAAAGCTTAATAAAATGAAAGATATTGGTTTCAAATGAATTAAACACTTATTTGCAATGCAGAAAGGCGTTTCTTTAATGTGTTAGATTGTTTCTGCTCCTCAAGTAAAGTTAGTGCTACTATGCCCAAACAGCTTGTTTTAGCGTTTCTATGAACAGTGGCACTTTGACAGTGCTCTAAATGAAAGAGGCGAACGCAGGTCCACAGGTGCTGAAAGCTGGTTTCCTTGTAACAGAATGTCACTTTATGCAATGTTAAGATCAAAGCTTGCTAAAAGAAAAGATATTGGTTTCAAATGAATTAAAAACTTATTTGCAATGCAGAAAGGCGTGTCTTTAATGCATTAGATTGTTTCTGCTCCTCAAGTAAAGTATGTGCTTTTACGCCCAAACAGCTTCTTTTAGCGTTTCCATGAACAGTGGCACTGTGACAGTATTCCTGACGGAAATAGGAGCCCTCAGCTCCACAGATGCTGAAAAGCTGTTTTCCTTTTAAGAGAATGTCACTTTATGCAATGTTAAGATCAAAGCTTGCAAAAATAAAAAATATCGGATTCAAATGAAGTAAACTCTTGTTTGCAATGCAGAAAAGGCGTTTCTTTAATGTGTTACATTGTTTCTGGTCCTCAAGTGAAGTTACTGCTACTATGCCCAAACAGCTTATTTTAGCGTTTCTATGAATAGTGGCACTGCGACAGTGCTCCTGACTGAAATAAGAGCCCACAGCTCCACAGACGCTGAAAAGCTGTTTTCCCTCTAACAGAATGTCACTTTATGCAATGTTAAGATCAAAGCTTGATAAAATAAAAGATATTGGGTTTCAAATGAATTAAACTCTTGTATTCAATGCAGAAAGGCGTTTCTTTAATGCCTTAGATGATATCTGTTCCTCAAATAAAGCTAGTGCTTCTACTGCACAAACAGCTTCTTTTAGCGTTTCAGTGAACAGTGGCACTGTGTCAGTGCTCCTGACTGAAAGAAGAGACCGCAGCTCTACAGATGCTGAAATGCTGTTTTCCTTGTAAGAGAATGTCACTTTATGTAATAAGTTCAAAGCTTAAGAAAATGAAAGATATTGGTTTCAAATGAATTAAACACTTATTTGCAAATTCAGAAAGGCGTTTCTTTAATGTATTAGATTGTTTCTGTTCCTCAAGTAAAGTTAATGCTACTATGCCCAAACAGCTTATTTTATCGTTTCTATGAATAGTGGCACTGCGACAGTGCTCCTGACTGAAATAAGAGCCCACAGCTCCACAGATGCTGAAAGCTGGTTTCCTTGTAACAGAATGTCACTTTATGCAATGTTAAGATCAAAGCTTGCTAAAAGAAAAGATATTGGTTTCAAATGAAGTAAACTCTTATTTGCAATGCAGAAAGGCGTTTCTTTAATGTGTTAGATTGTTTCTGCTCCTCAAGTAAAGTTAGTGCTCTACAGATGCTGAAAAGCTGTTTTCCTTGTAAGAAAATGTCACTTTATGCAATGATAAGTTCAAAGCTTAAGAAAATGAAAGATATTGGTTTCAAATGAATTAAACACTTATTTGCAATGCAGAAAGGCGTTTCTTTAATGCATTATATTGTTTTTGCTCCTCAAGTAAAGTAAGTGCTTTTACGCCCAAACAGCTTCTTTTAGCGTTTCCATGAACAGTGGCACTGTGACAGTGCTCCTGACTGAAATAAGAGCCCTCAGCTCCACAGATGCTGAAAAGCTGTTTTCCTTGTAACAGAATGTCACTTTATGTAATAAGTTCAAAGCTTAAGAAAATGAAAGATATTGGTTTCAAATGAATTAAACACTTATTTGCAAGTTCAGAAAGGCGTTTCTTTAATGCATTAGATTGTTTCTGCTCCTCAAGTATAGTAAGTGCTTTTATGCCCAAACAGCTTATTTTAGCGTTTATATGAACAGTGGCACTGTTTCAGAGTTCCTGAGTGAAAGAAGAGACCGCAAGCTCCACAGATGTTGAAAAGCTATTTTCCTTGTAAAAGAATGTCACTTTATGCAATGTTAAGATCAAAGCTTGCAAAAATAAAAGATATTGGATTCAAATGAAGTAAACTCTTATTTGCAATGCAGAAAGGCGTTTCTTTAATGTGTTAGATTGTTTCTGCTCCTCAAGTAAAGTTAGTGCTACTATGCCCAAACAGCTTATTTTAGCGTTTCTATGAATAGTGGCACTGCGACAGTGCTCCTGAGTGAAGAAGAGACTGCAGCTCCACAAATGCTGAAAAGCTGTTTTCCCTGTAAGAGAATGTCACTTTATGCAATAAGTTCAAAGCTTACCAAAATGAAAGATATTGGTTTCAAATGAATTAAACTCTTTTTTGCAATGCAGAAAGGCGTTTCTTTAATGTGTTAGATGATTTCTGCTCCTCAAGTAAAGTAAACGCTACTATGCCCAAACGCTTATTTTAGCGTTTCTATGAATAGTGGCACTGCGACAGTGCTCCTGAGTGAAGAAGAGACTGCAGCTACAGAGATGCTGAAAAGATGTTTTCCCTGTAGAGAATGTCAGTTCATGCAATGTTCAGAGCAAAGCTTGCCAATATGAAAGATGTTTTTGTCAAATAAAATAAAGCTTTATTTGCAATGTAGAAATGCATTTCATTAATATGTTGGATGTTTTCTGCTCCGCAAGCAGAGTTAGTGCGTTGATGCCCAAATAACTGTTTATAGCGTTTCTGTCAACAGTGGCACTGTGACAGTGCTCCTGAGTGAAAGAAGCGACCGCAGCTCCACAGATGCTGAAAAGCAGTTTTCCCTGTAACAGAATGTCACTTTATGCAATGTTAAGCTCAAAGCTTGCTAAAATAAAAGATATTGATTTCAAATGAATGAAACTCTTATTTGCAAAGCAGAAAGGCGTTTCTTTAATGTGTTACATTGTTTCTGTTCCTCAAGTACAGTTACTGCTACTATGCCCAAACAGCTTATTTTAGCGTTTCTTTGAAGAGGGGCATTGTTTCAGAGTTCCTGAGTGAAAGAAGAGACCGCAAGCTCCACAGATGTTGAAAAGCTATTTTCCTTGTAAAAGAATGTCACTTTATGCAATGTTAAGATCAAAGCTTGCAAAAATAAAAGATATTGGATTCAAATGAAGTAAACTCTTATTTGCAATGCAGAAAGGCGTTTCTTTAACGTATTAGATTGTTTCTGCTCCTCAAGTAAAGTTAGTGCTACTATGCCCAAACAGCTTGTTTTAGCGTTTCTATGAACAGTGGCACTCTGACAGTGCTCCTGAATTAAAGAAGCGAACGCAGGTACACAGGTGCTGAAAGCTGGTTTCCTTGTAACAGAATGTCACTTTATGCAATGTTAAGATCAAAGCTTGCTAAAAGAAAAGATATTGGTTTCAAATGAATTAAACACTTATTTGCAATGCAGAAAGGCGTTTCTTTAATGCATTAGATTGTTTCTGCTCCTCAAGTAAAGTAAGTGCTTTTACGCCCAAACAGCTTCTTTTAGCGTTTCCATGAACAGTGGCACTGTGACAGTGCTCCTGACGGAAATAAGAGCCCTCAGCTCCACAGATAATGAAAAGCTGTTTTCCTTCTGAGAGAATGTCACTTTATGCAATGTTAAGATCAAAGCTTTTAAAAATAAAAAATATTGGATTCAAATGAAGTAAACTCTTATTTGCAATGCAGAAAAGGCGTTTCTATAATGTGTTACATTGTTTCTGGTCCTCCAGTAAAGTTACTGCTACTATGCCCAAACAGCTTCTTTTAGCGTTTCTATGAACAGTGGCACTGCGACAGTGCTCCTGATTGAAATAAGAGCCCACAGCTCCACAGATGCTGAAAAGCTGTTTTCTCTGTAAAAGAATGTCACGTTATGCTATGTTAAGATCAAAGCTTGCAAAAATAAAAGATATTGGGTTTCAAATGATTTAAACTCTTGTTTTCAATGCAGAAAGGCGTTTCTTTAATGTCTTAGATGATATCTGCTCCTCAAATAAAGTTAGTGCTACTATTGCACAAACAGCTTCTTTTAGTGTTTCTATGAATAGTTGCACTGTGATAGTGCTCCTGAGTGAAAGAAGAGACCGCAGCTCTTCAGATGCTGAAAAGCTGTTTTCCTTGTAAGAAAATGTCACTTTATGCAATGTTAAGATCAAAGCTTGCAAAAATAAAAGATATTGGATTCAAATGAAGTAAACTCTTATTTGCAATGCAGAAAGGCGTTTCTTTAATGTGTTAGATTGTTTCTGCTCCTCAAGTAAAGTTAGTGCTACTATGCCCAAACAGCTTGTTTTAGCGTTTCTATGAACAGTGGCACTTTGACAGTGCTCTAAATGAAAGAGGCGAACGCAGGTCCACAGGTGCTGAAAGCTGGTTTCCTTGTAACAGAATGTCACTTTATGCAATGTTAAGATCAAAGCTTGCTAAAAGAAAAGATATTGGTTTCAAATGAATTAAACACTTATTTGCAATGCATAAAGGCGTGTCTTTAATGCATTAGATTGTTTCTGCTCCTCAAGTAAAGTATGTGCTTTTACGCCCAAACAGCTTCTTTTAGCGTTTCCATGAACAGTGGCACTGTGACAGTATTCCTGACGGAAATAGGAGCCCTCAGCTCCACAGATGCTGAAAAGCTGTTTTCCTTTTAAGAGAATGTCACTTTATGCAATGTTAAGATCAAAGCTTGCAAAAATAAAAAATATCGGATTCAAATGAAGTAAACTCTTGTTTGCAATGCAGAAAAGGCGTTTCTTTAATGTGTTACATTGTTTCTGGTCCTCAAGTGAAGTTACTGCTACTATGCCCAAACAGCTTATTTTAGCGTTTCTATGAATAGTGGCACTGCGACAGTGCTCCTGACTGAAATAAGAGCCCACAGCTCCACAGACGCTGAAAAGCTGTTTTCCCTCTAACAGAATGTCACTTTATGCAATGTTAAGATCAAAGCTTGATAAAATAAAAGATATTGGGTTTCAAATGAATTAAACTCTTGTATTCAATGCAGAAAGGCGTTTCTTTAATGCCTTAGATGATATCTGTTCCTCAAATAAAGCTAGTGCTTCTACTGCACAAACAGCTTCTTTTAGCGTTTCAGTGAACAGTGGCACTGTGTCAGTGCTCCTGACTGAAAGAAGAGACCGCAGCTCTACAGATGCTGAAATGCTGTTTTCCTTGTAAGAGAATGTCACTTTATGTAATAAATTCAAAGCTTAAGAAAATGAAAGATATTGGTTTCAAATGAATTAAACACTTATTTGCAAATTCAGAAAGGCGTTTCTTTAATGTATTAGATTGTTTCTGTTCCTCAAGTAAAGTTAATGCTACTATGCCCAAACAGCTTATTTTATCGTTTCTATGAATAGTGGCACTGCGACAGTGCTCCTGACTGAAATAAGAGCCCACAGCTCCACAGATGCTGAAAGCTGGTTTCCTTGTAACAGAATGTCACTTTATGCAATGTTAAGATCAAAGCTTGCTAAAAGAAAAGATATTGGTTTCAAATGAAGTAAACTCTTATTTGCAATGCAGAAAGGCGTTTCTTTAATGTGTTAGATTGTTTCTGCTCCTCAAGTAAAGTTAGTGCTCTACAGATGCTGAAAAGCTGTTTTCCTTGTAAGAAAATGTCACTTTATGCAATGATAAGTTCAAAGCTTAAGAAAATGAAAGATATTGGTTTCAAATGAATTAAACACTTATTTGCAATGCAGAAAGGCGTTTCTTTAATGCATTAGATTGTTTTTGCTCCTCAAGTAAAGTAAGTGCTTTTACGCCCAAACAGCTTCTTTTAGCGTTTCCATGAACAGTGGCACTGTGACAGTGCTCCTGACTGAAATAAGAGCCCTCAGCTCCACAGATGCTGAAAAGCTGTTTTCCTTGTAACAGAATGTCACTTTATGTAATAAGTTCAAAGCTTAAGAAAATGAAAGATATTGGTTTCAAATGAATTAAACACTTATTTGCAAGTTCAGAAAGGCGTTTCTTTAATGCATTAGATTGTTTCTGCTCCTCAAGTATAGTAAGTGCTTTTATGCCCAAACAGCTTATTTTAGCGTTTATATGAACAGTGGCACTGTTTCAGAGTTCCTGAGTGAAAGAAGAGACCGCAAGCTCCACAGATGTTGAAAAGCTATTTTCCTTGTAAAAGAATGTCACTTTATGCAATGTTAAGATCAAAGCTTGCAAAAATAAAAGATATTGGATTCAAATGAAGTAAACTCTTATTTGCAATGCAGAAAGGCGTTTCTTTAATGTGTTAGATTGTTTCTGCTCCTCAAGTAAAGTTAGTGCTACTATGCCCAAACAGCTTATTTTAGCGTTTCTATGAATAGTGGCACTGCGACAGTGCTCCTGAGTGAAGAAGAGACTGCAGCTACAGAGATGCTGAAAAGATGTTTTCCCTGTAGAGAATGTCAGTTCATGCAATGTTCAGAGCAAAGCTTGCCAATATGAAAGATGTTTTTGTCAAATAAAATAAAGCTTTATTTGCAATGTAGAAATGCATTTCATTAATATGTTGGATGTTTTCTGCTCCGCAAGCAGAGTTAGTGCGTTGATGCCCAAATAACTGTTTATAGCGTTTCTGTCAACAGTGGCACTGTGACAGTGCTCCTGAGTGAAAGAAGCGACCGCAGCTCCACAGATGCTGAAAAGCAGTTTTCCCTGTAACAGAATGTCACTTTATGCAATGTTAAGCTCAAAGCTTGCTAAAATAAAAGATATTGATTTCAAATGAATGAAACTCTTATTTGCAAAGCAGAAAGGCGTTTCTTTAATGTGTTACATTGTTTCTGTTCCTCAAGTACAGTTACTGCTACTATGCCCAAACAGCTTATTTTAGCGTTTCTTTGAAGAGGGGCATTGTTTCAGAGTTCCTGAGTGAAAGAAGAGACCGCAAGCTCCACAGATGTTGAAAAGCTATTTTCCTTGTAAAAGAATGTCACTTTATGCAATGTTAAGATCAAAGCTTGCAAAAATAAAAGATATTGGATTCAAATGAAGTAAACTCTTATTTGCAATGCAGAAAGGCGTTTCTTTAACGTATTAGATTGTTTCTGCTCCTCAAGTAAAGTTAGTGCTACTATGCCCAAACAGCTTGTTTTAGCGTTTCTATGAACAGTGGCACTCTGACAGTGCTCCTGAATTAAAGAAGCGAACGCAGGTACACAGGTGCTGAAAGCTGGTTTCCTTGTAACAGAATGTCACTTTATGCAATGTTAAGATCAAAGCTTGCTAAAAGAAAAGATATTGGTTTCAAATAAATTAAACACTTATTTGCAATGCAGAAAGGCGTTTCTTTAATGCATTAGATTGTTTCTGCTCCTCAAGTAAAGTAAGTGCTTTTATGCCCAAACAGCTTATTTTAGCGTTTCCATGAACAGTGGCACTGTGACAGTGCTCCTGACTGAAATAAGAGCCCACAGCTCCACAGATGCTGAAAAGCTGTTTTCCCTGTAAGAGAATGTCAGTTCATGCAATATTAAGATCAAAGCTTGCTAAAATAAAAGATATTGGGTTTCAAATGATTTAAACTCTTGTTTTCAATGCAGAAAGGCTTTTCTTTAATGTCTTAGATGATATCTGCTCCTCAAATAAAGTTAGTGCTACTATTGCACAAACAGCTTCTTTTAGCGTTTCTATGAATAGTTGCACTGTGACAGTGCTCCTGAGTGAAAGAAGAGACCGCAGCTCTTCAGATGCTGAAAAGCTGTTTTCCTTGTAAGAAAATGTCACTTTATGCAATGATAAGTTCAAAGCTTAAGAAAATGAAAGATATTGGTTTCAAATGAATTAAACACTTATTTGCAATGCAGAAAGGCGTTTCTTTAATGCATTAGATTGTTTTTGCTCCTCAAGTAAAGTAAGTGCTTTTACGCCCAAACAGCTTCTTTTAGCGTTTCCATGAACAGTGGCACTGTGACAGTGCTCTTGACTGAAATAAGAGCCCTCAGCTCCACAGATGCTGAAAAGCTGTTTTCCTTGTAACAGAATGTCACTTTAAGCAATGTTCAGAGCAAAGCTTGCCAACATGAAAGATGTTTTTGACAAATAAAATAAAGCTTTATGTGCTGTGTAGAAATGCATTTCATTAATATGTTAGATGTTTTCTGCTCCGCAAGCAGAGTTAGTGCGTTGATGCCCAAATAACTGAGTTTAGCGTTTCTATGAACAGTGGCACTGTGACAGTGCTCCTGACTGAAAAAAGAGCCCACAGCTCCACAGATGCTGAAAAGCTGTTTTCCCTGTAACAGAATGTCACTTTATGCAATGTTAAGATCAAAGCTTGCTAAAAGAAAAGATATTGGTTTCAAATGAATTAAACTCTTGTATTCAATGCAGAAAGGCGTTTCTTTAATGTCTTAGATGATATCTGCTCCTCAAATAAAGTTAGTGGTACTATTGCACAAACAGCTTCTTTTAGCGTTTCTATAAATAGTTGCACTGTGTCAGTGCTCCTGACTGAAAGAAGAGACCGCAGCTCTACAGATGCTGAAAAGCTGTTTTCCTTGTAAGACAATGTCACTTTATGTAATGTTCAAAGCTTAAGAAAATGAAAGATATTGGTTTCAAATGAATTAAACACTTATTTGCAATGCAGAAAGGCGTTTCTTTAATGCATTAGATTGTTTCTGCTCCTCAAGTAAAGTAAGTGCTTTTACGCCCAAACAGCTTATTTTAGCGTTTCTATGAACAGTGGCACTGCGACAGTGCTCCTGATTGAAATAAGAGCCCACAGCTCCACAGATGCTGAAAAGCTGTTTTCCCTGTAAGAAAATGTCACTTTATGCAATGATAAGTTCAAAGCTTAAGAAAATGAAAGATATTGGTTTCAAATGAATTAAACACTTATTTGCAATGCATAAAGGCGTTTCTTTAATGCATTAGATTGTTTTTGCTCCTCAAGTAAAGTGCTTTTACGCCCAAACAGCTTCTTTTAGCGTTTCCATTCAGTCAGTGCTCCTGACTGAAATAAGAGCCCTCAGCTCCACAGATGCTGAAAAGCTGTTTTCCTTGTAACAGAATGTCACTTTAAGCAATGTTCAGAGCAAAGCTTGCCAACATGAAAGATGTTTTTGACAAATAAAATAAAGCTTCATGTGCTGTGTAGAAATGCATTTCATTAATATGTTAGATGTTTTCTGCTCCGCAAGCAGAGTTAGTGCGTTGATGCCCAAATAACTGAGTTTATCGTTTCTATGAACAGTGGCACTGTGTCAGTGCTCCTGAATGAAAGAAGAGACCGCAGCTCCACAGACGCTGAAAAGCTGTTTTCCCTGTAACAGAATGTCACTTTATGCAATGTTAAGATCAAAGCTTGCTAATAGAAAAGATATTGGTTTCAAATGAATTAAACTCTTGTATTCAATGCAGAAAGGCGTTTCTTTAATGCATTAGATTGTTTCTGGTTCTCAAGTAAAGTTACTGCTACTATCCCCAAGCAGCTTATTTTAGCGTTTCTTTGAAGAGGGGCATTGTGTCAATGCTCCTGACTGAAAAAAGAGACCGCAGCTCTACAGACGCTGAAAAGCTGTTTTCCCTGTTAGAGAATGTCACTTCATGCAATAAGTTCAAAGCTTAAGAACATGAAAGATATTGGTTTAAAATGAATTATACACTTATTTGCAATGCAGAAAGGCGTTTCTTTAATGCATTAGATTGTTTCTGCTTCTCAAGAAAAGTAAGTGCTTTTACGCCCAAACAGCTTCTTTTAGCGTTTCCATGAACAGTGGCACTGTGACAGTGCTCCTGACGGAAATAAGAGCCCTCAGCTCCACAGATAATGAAAAGCTGTTTTCCTTGTGAGAGAATGTCACTTTATGCAATGTTAAGATCAAAGCTTTTAAAAATAAAAAATATTGGATTCAAATGAAGTAAACTCTTATTTGCAATGCAGAAAAGGCGTTTCTATAATGTGTTACATTGTTTCTGGTCCTCCAGTAAAGTTACTGCTACTATGCCCAAACAGCTTCTTTTAGCGTTTCTATGAACAGTGGCACTGCGACAGTGCTCCTGATTGAAATAAGAGCCCACAGCTCCACAGATGCTGAAAAGCTGTTTTCTCTGTAAAAGAATGTCACGTTATGCTATGTTAAGATCAAAGCTTGCAAAAATAAAAGATATTGGGTTTCAAATGATTTAAACTATTGTTTTCAATGCAGAAAGGCGTTTCTTTAATGTCTTAGATGATATCTGCTCCTCAAATAAAGTTAGTGCTACTATTGCACAAACAGCTTCTTTTAGTGTTTCTATGAATAGTTGCACTGTGACAGTGCTCCTGAGTGAAAGAAGAGACCGCAGCTCTTCAGATGCTGAAAAGCTGTTTTCCTTGTAAGAAAATGTCACTTTATGCAATGATTAGTTCAAAGCTTAATAAAATGAAAGATATTGGTTTCAAATGAATTAAACACTTATTTGCAATGCAGAAAGGCGTTTCTTTAATGTTTTAGATGATATCTGTTCCTCAAATAAAGTTAGTACTACTATTGCACAAACAGCTTCTTTTAGCGTTTCAATGAACAGTGGCACTGTTTCAGAGTTCCTGAGTGAAAGAAGAGGCCGCAAGCTCCACAGATGCTGAAAAGCTATTTTCCTTGTAAAAGAATGTCACTTTATGCAATGTTAAGATCAAAGCTTGCAAAAATAAAAGATATTGGATTCAAATGAAGTAAACTCTTATTTGCAATGCAGAAAGGCGTTTCTTTAATGTGTTAGATTGTTTCTGCTCCTCAAGTAAAGTTAGTGCTACTATGCCCAAACAGCTTGTTTTAGCGTTTCTATGAACAGTGGCACTTTGACAGTGCTCTAAATGAAAGAGGCGAACGCAGGTCCACAGGTGCTGAAAGCTGGTTTCCTTGTAACAGAATGTCACTTTATGCAATGTTAAGATCAAAGCTTGCTAAAAGAAAAGATATTGGTTTCAAATGAATTAAACACTTATTTGCAATGCAGAAAGGCGTGTCTTTAATGCATTAGATTGTTTCTGCTCCTCAAGTAAAGTATGTGCTTTTACGCCCAAACAGCTTCTTTTAGCGTTTCCATGAACAGTGGCACTGTGACAGTATTCCTGACGGATATAGGAGCCCTCAGCTCCACAGATGCTGAAAAGCTGTTTTCCTTTTAAGAGAATGTCACTTTATGCAATGTTAAGATCAAAGCTTGCAAAAATAAAAAATATCGGATTCAAATGAAGTAAACTCTTGTTTGCAATGCAGAAAAGGCGTTTCTTTAATGTGTTACATTGTTTCTGGTCCTCAAGTGAAGTTACTGCTACTATGCCCAAACAGCTTATTTTAGCGTTTCTATGAATAGTGGCACTGCGACAGTGCTCCTGACTGAAATAAGAGCCCACAGCTCCACAGACGCTGAAAAGCTGTTTTCCCTCTAACAGAATGTCACTTTATGCAATGTTAAGATCAAAGCTTGATAAAATAAAAGATATTGGGTTTCAAATGAATTAAACTCTTGTATTCAATGCAGAAAGGCGTTTCTTTAATGCCTTAGATGATATCTGTTCCTCAAATAAAGCTAGTGCTTCTACTGCACAAACAGCTTCTTTTAGCGTTTCAGTGAACAGTGGCACTGTGTCAGTGCTCCTGACTGAAAGAAGAGACCGCAGCTCTACAGATGCTGAAATGCTGTTTTCCTTGTAAGAGAATGTCACTTTATGTAATAAGTTCAAAGCTTAAGAAAATGAAAGATATTGGTTTCAAATGAATTAAACACTTATTTGCAAATTCAGAAAGGCGTTTCTTTAATGTATTAGATTGTTTCTGTTCCTCAAGTAAAGTTAATGATACTATGCCCAAACAGCTTATTTTATCGTTTCTATGAATAGTGGCACTGCGACAGTGCTCCTGACTGAAATAAGAGCCCACAGCTCCACAGATGCTGAAAGCTGGTTTCCTTGTAACAGAATGTCACTTTATGCAATGTTAAGATCAAAGCTTGCTAAAAGAAAAGATATTGGTTTCAAATGAAGTAAACTCTTATTTGCAATGCAGAAAGGCGTTTCTTTAATGTGTTAGATTGTTTCTGCTCCTCAAGTAAAGTTAGTGCTCTACAGATGCTGAAAAGCTGTTTTCCTTGTAAGAAAATGTCACTTTATGCAATGATAAGTTCAAAGCTTAAGAAAATGAAAGATATTGGTTTCAAATGAATTAAACACTTATTTGCAATGCAGAAAGGCGTTTCTTTAATGCATTAGATTGTTTTTGCTCCTCAAGTAAAGTAAGTGCTTTTACGCCCAAACAGCTTCTTTTAGCGTTTCCATGAACAGTGGCACTGTGACAGTGCTCCTGACTGAAATAAGAGCCCTCAGCTCCACAGATGCTGAAAAGCTGTTTTCCTTGTAACAGAATGTCACTTTAAGCAATGTTCAGAGCAAAGCTTGCCAACATGAAAGATGTTTTTGACAAATAAAATAAAGCTTTATGTGCTGTGTAGAAATGCATTTCATTAATATGTTAGATGTTTTCTGCTCCGCAAGCAGAGTTAGTGCGTTGATGCCCAAATAACTGAGTTTAGCGTTTCTATGAACAGTGGCACTGTTTCAGAGTTCCTGAGTGAAAGAAGAGACCGCAAGCTCCACAGATGTTGAAAAGCTATTTTCCTTGTAAAAGAATGTCACTTTATGCAATGTTAAGATCAAAGCTTGCAAAAATAAAAGATATTGGATTCAAATGAAGTAAACTCTTATTTGCAATGCAGAAAGGCGTTTCTTTAACGTGTTAGATTGTTTCTGCTCCTCAAGTAAAGTTAGTGCTACTATGCCCAAACAGCTTGTTTTAGCGTTTCTATGAAGAGTGGCACTTTGACAGTGCTCCTGAATGAAAGAAGCGAACGCAGGTCCACAGGTGCTGAAAGCTGGTTTCCTTGTATCAGAATGTCACTTTATGCACTTTATGATCAAAGCTTGCTAAAAGAAAAGATATTGGTTTCAAATGAATTAAACACTTATTTGCAATGCAGAAAGGCGTTTCTTTAATGCATTAGATTGTTTCTGGTCCTCAAGTAAAGTTACTGCTACTATGCTCAAGCAGCTTATTTTAGCGTTTCTTTGAAGAGGGGCATTGTGTCAGTGCTACTGACTGAAAGAAGAGACCGCAGCTCTACAGATGCTGAAAAGCTGTTTTCCCTGTTAGAGAATGTCACTTTATGCAATGATAAGTTCAAAGCTTAAGAACATGAAAGATATTGGTTTAAAATGAATTAAACACTTATTTGCAATGCAGAAAGGCGTTTCTTTAATGCATTAGATTGTTTCTGCTCCTCAAGTATAGTAAGTGCTTTTATGCCCAAAGTTTATTTTAGCGTTTATATGAACAGTGGCACTGTTTCAGAGTTCCTGAGTGAAAGAAGAGACCGCAAGCTCCACAGATGTTGAAAAGCTATTTTCCTTGTAAAAGAATGTCACTTTATGCAATGTTAAGATCAAAGCTTGCAAAAATAAAAGACATTGGATTCAAATGAAGTAAACTCTTATTTGCAATGCAGAAAGGCGTTTCTTTAACGTGTTAGATTGTTTCTGCTCCTCAAGTAAAGTTAGTGCTACTATGCCCAAACAGCTTGTTTTAGCGTTTCTATGAACAGTGGCACTTTGACAGTGCTCTAAATGAAAGAGGCGAACGCAGGTCCACAGGTGCTGAAAGCTGGTTTCCTTGTAACAGAATGTCACTTTATGCAATGTTAAGATCAAAGCTTGCTAAAAGAAAAGATATTGGTTTCAAATGAATTAAACACTTATTTGCAATGCAGAAAGGCGTTTCTTTAATGGCTTAGATGATATCTGCTCCTCAAATAAAGTTAGTGCTACTGTTGCACAAACAGCTTCTTTTAGCGTTTCAATGAACAGTGGCACTGTTTCAGAGTTCCTGAGTGAAAGAAGAGGCCGCAAGCTCCACAGATGCTGAAAAGCTATTTTCCTTGTAAAAGAATGTCACTTTATGCAATGTTAAGATCAAAGCTTGCAAAAATAAAAGATATTGGATTCAAATGAAGTAAACTCTTATTTGCAATGCAGAAAGGCGTTTCTTTAATGTGTTAGATTGTTTCTGCTCCTCAAGTAAAGTTAGTGCTACTATGCCCAAACAGCTTGTTTTAGCGTTTCTATGAACAGTGGCACTTTGACAGTGCTCTAAATGAAAGAGGCGAACGCAGGTCCACAGGTGCTGAAAGCTGGTTTCCTTGTAACAGAATGTCACTTTATGCAATGTTAAGATCAAAGCTTGCTAAAAGAAAAGATATTGGTTTCAAATGAATTAAACACTTATTTGCAATGCAGAAAGGCGTGTCTTTAATGCATTAGATTGTTTCTGCTCCTCAAGTAAAGTATGTGCTTTTACGCCCAAACAGCTTCTTTTAGCGTTTCCATGAACAGTGGCACTGTGACAGTATTCCTGACGGATATAGGAGCCCTCAGCTCCACAGATGCTGAAAAGCTGTTTTCCTTTTAAGAGAATGTCACTTTATGCAATGTTAAGATCAAAGCTTGCAAAAATAAAAAATATCGGATTCAAATGAAGTAAACTCTTGTTTGCAATGCAGAAAAGGCGTTTCTTTAATGTGTTACATTGTTTCTGGTCCTCAAGTGAAGTTACTGCTACTATGCCCAAACAGCTTATTTTAGCGTTTCTATGAATAGTGGCACTGCGACAGTGCTCCTGACTGAAATAAGAGCCCACAGCTCCACAGACGCTGAAAAGCTGTTTTCCCTCTAACAGAATGTCACTTTATGCAATGTTAAGATCAAAGCTTGATAAAATAAAAGATATTGGGTTTCAAATGAATTAAACTCTTGTATTCAATGCAGAAAGGCGTTTCTTTAATGCCTTAGATGATATCTGTTCCTCAAATAAAGCTAGTGCTTCTACTGCACAAACAGCTTCTTTTAGCGTTTCAGTGAACAGTGGCACTGTGTCAGTGCTCCTGACTGAAAGAAGAGACCGCAGCTCTACAGATGCTGAAATGCTGTTTTCCTTGTAAGAGAATGTCACTTTATGTAATAAGTTCAAAGCTTAAGAAAATGAAAGATATTGGTTTCAAATGAATTAAACACTTATTTGCAAATTCAGAAAGGCGTTTCTTTAATGTATTAGATTGTTTCTGTTCCTCAAGTAAAGTTAATGATACTATGCCCAAACAGCTTATTTTATCGTTTCTATGAATAGTGGCACTGCGACAGTGCTCCTGACTGAAATAAGAGCCCACAGCTCCACAGATGCTGAAAGCTGGTTTCCTTGTAACAGAATGTCACTTTATGCAATGTTAAGATCAAAGCTTGCTAAAAGAAAAGATATTGGTTTCAAATGAAGTAAACTCTTATTTGCAATGCAGAAAGGCGTTTCTTTAATGTGTTAGATTGTTTCTGCTCCTCAAGTAAAGTTAGTGCTCTACAGATGCTGAAAAGCTGTTTTCCTTGTAAGAAAATGTCACTTTATGCAATGATAAGTTCAAAGCTTAAGAAAATGAAAGATATTGGTTTCAAATGAATTAAACACTTATTTGCAATGCAGAAAGGCGTTTCTTTAATGCATTAGATTGTTTTTGCTCCTCAAGTAAAGTAAGTGCTTTTACGCCCAAACAGCTTCTTTTAGCGTTTCCATGAACAGTGGCACTGTGACAGTGCTCCTGACTGAAATAAGAGCCCTCAGCTCCACAGATGCTGAAAAGCTGTTTTCCTTGTAACAGAATGTCACTTTAAGCAATGTTCAGAGCAAAGCTTGCCAACATGAAAGATGTTTTTGACAAATAAAATAAAGCTTTATGTGCTGTGTAGAAATGCATTTCATTAATATGTTAGATGTTTTCTGCTCCGCAAGCAGAGTTAGTGCGTTGATGCCCAAATAACTGAGTTTAGCGTTTCTATGAACAGTGGCACTGTTTCAGAGTTCCTGAGTGAAAGAAGAGACCGCAAGCTCCACAGATGTTGAAAAGCTATTTTCCTTGTAAAAGAATGTCACTTTATGCAATGTTAAGATCAAAGCTTGCAAAAATAAAAGATATTGGATTCAAATGAAGTAAACTCTTATTTGCAATGCAGAAAGGCGTTTCTTTAACGTGTTAGATTGTTTCTGCTCCTCAAGTAAAGTTAGTGCTACTATGCCCAAACAGCTTGTTTTAGCGTTTCTATGAAGAGTGGCACTTTGACAGTGCTCCTGAATGAAAGAAGCGAACGCAGGTCCACAGGTGCTGAAAGCTGGTTTCCTTGTATCAGAATGTCACTTTATGCACTTTATGATCAAAGCTTGCTAAAAGAAAAGATATTGGTTTCAAATGAATTAAACACTTATTTGCAATGCAGAAAGGCGTTTCTTTAATGCATTAGATTGTTTCTGGTCCTCAAGTAAAGTTACTGCTACTATGCTCAAGCAGCTTATTTTAGCGTTTCTTTGAAGAGGGGCATTGTGTCAGTGCTACTGACTGAAAGAAGAGACCGCAGCTCTACAGATGCTGAAAAGCTGTTTTCCCTGTTAGAGAATGTCACTTTATGCAATGATAAGTTCAAAGCTTAAGAACATGAAAGATATTGGTTTAAAATGAATTAAACACTTATTTGCAATGCAGAAAGGCGTTTCTTTAATGCATTAGATTGTTTCTGCTCCTCAAGTATAGTAAGTGCTTTTATGCCCAAAGTTTATTTTAGCGTTTATATGAACAGTGGCACTGTTTCAGAGTTCCTGAGTGAAAGAAGAGACCGCAAGCTCCACAGATGTTGAAAAGCTATTTTCCTTGTAAAAGAATGTCACTTTATGCAATGTTAAGATCAAAGCTTGCAAAAATAAAAGACATTGGATTCAAATGAAGTAAACTCTTATTTGCAATGCAGAAAGGCGTTTCTTTAACGTGTTAGATTGTTTCTGCTCCTCAAGTAAAGTTAGTGCTACTATGCCCAAACAGCTTGTTTTAGCGTTTCTATGAACAGTGGCACTTTGACAGTGCTCTAAATGAAAGAGGCGAACGCAGGTCCACAGGTGCTGAAAGCTGGTTTCCTTGTAACAGAATGTCACTTTATGCAATGTTAAGATCAAAGCTTGCTAAAAGAAAAGATATTGGTTTCAAATGAATTAAACACTTATTTGCAATGCAGAAAGGCGTTTCTTTAATGGCTTAGATGATATCTGCTCCTCAAATAAAGTTAGTGCTACTGTTGCACAAACAGCTTCTTTTAGCGTTTCTATAAATAGTTGCACTGTGTCAGTGCTCCTGACTGAAAGAAGAGACCGCAGCTCTACAGATTCTGAAATGCTGTTTTCCTTGTAAGAGAATGTCACTTTATGTAATAAGTTCAAAGCTTAAGAACATGAAAGATATTGGTTTCAAATGAATTAAACACTTATTTGCAAATTCAGAAAGGCGTTTCTTTAATGTATTAGATTGTTTCTGTTCCTCAAGTAAAGTTAATGCTACTATGCCCAAACAGCTTATTTTAGCGTGTCTATGAATAGTGGCACTGCGACAGTGCTCCTGACTGAAATAAGAGCCAACAGCTCCACAGATGCTGAAAGCTGGTTTCCTTGTCACAGAATGTCACTTCATGCAATGTTAAGATCAAAGCTTGCTAAAAGAAAAGATATTGGTTTCAAATGAATTAAACACTTCTTTGCAATGCAGAAAGGCATTTCTTTAATGTCTTAGTTGACATCTGCTCCTCAAATAAAGTTAGTGCTACTATTGCACAAACAGCTTCTTTTAGCGTTTCTATGAATAGTTGCACTGTGACAGTGCTCCTGAGTGAAAGAAGAGACCGCAGCTCTACAGATGCTGAAAAGCTGTTTTCCTTGTAAGAAAATGTCACTTTATGCAATGATAAGTTCAAAGCTTAAGAAAATGAAAGATATTGGTTTCAAATGAATTAAACACTTATTTGCAATGCAGAAAGGCGTTTCTTTAATGCATTAGATTGTTTTTGCTCCTCAAGTAAAGTAAGTGCTTTTATGCCCAAACAGCTTCTTTTAGCGTTTCCATGAACAGTGGCACTGTGACAGTGCTCCTGACTGAAATAAGAGCCCTCAGCTCCACAGATGCTGAAAAGCTGTTTTCCTTGTAACAGAATGTCACTTTAAGCAATGTTCAGAGCAAAGCTTGCCAACATGAAAGATGTTTTTGACAAATAAAATAAAGCTTTATGTGTTGTGTAGAAATGCATTTCATTAATATGTTAGATGTTTTCTGCTCCGCAAGCAGAGTTAGTGCGTTGATGCCCAAATAACTGAGTTTAGCGTTTCTATGAACAGTGGCACTGTGTCAGTGCTCCTGACTGAAAGAAGAGACCGCAGCTCTACAGATGCTGAAAAGCTGTTTTCCTTGTAAGAGAATGTCACTTTATGTAATAAGTTCAAAGCTTAAGAAAATGAAAGATATTGGTTTCAAATGAATTAAACACTTATTTGCAAATTCAGAAAGGCGTTTCTTTAATGCATTAGATTGTTTCTGCTCCTCAAGTATAGTAAGTGCTTTTATGCCCAAACAGTTTATTTTAGCGTTTATATGAACAGTGGCACTGTTTCAGAGTTCCTGAGTGAAAGAAGAGACCGCAAGCTCCACAGATGTTGAAAAGCTATTTTCCTTGTAAAAGAATGTCACTTTATGCAATGTTAAGATCAAAGCTTGCAAAAATAAAAGATATTGGATTCAAATGAAGTAAACTCTTATTTGCAATGCAGAAAGGCGTTTCTTTAACGTGTTAGATTGTTTCTGCTCCTCAAGTAAAGGTAGTGCTACTATGCCCAAACAGCTTGTTTTAGCGTTTCTATGAACAGTGGCACTCTGACAGTGCTCCTGAATTAAAGAAGCGAACGCAGGTCCACAGGTGCTGAAAGCTGGTTTCCTTGTAACAGAATGTCACTTTATGCAATGTTAAGATCAAAGCTTGCTAATATAAAAGATATTGGTTTCAAATGAATTAAACTCTTGTATTCAATGCAGAAAGGCGTTTCTTTAATGTCTTAGATCATATCTGTTCCTCAAATAAAGTTAGTGCTACTATTGCACAAACAGCTTCTTTTAGCGTTTCAATGAACAGTGGCACTGTTTCAGAGTTCCTGAGTGAAAGAAGAGACCGCAAGCTCCACAGATGCTGAAAAGCTATTTTCCTTGTAAAAGAATGTCACTTTATGCAATGTTAAGATCAAAGCTTGCAAAAATAAAACATATTGGATTCAAATGAAGTAAACTCTTATTTGCAATGCAGAAAGGCGTTTCTTTAACGTGTTAGATTGTTTCTGCTCCTCAAGTAAAGTTAGTGCTACTATGCCCAAACAGCTTGTTTTAGCGTTTCTATGAACAGTGGCACTCTGACAGTGCTCCTGAATTAAAGAAGCGAACGCAGGTCCACAGGTGCTGAAAGCTGGTTTCCTTGTAACAGAATGTCACTTTATGCAATGTTAAGATCAAAGCTTGCTAAAAGAAAAGATATTGGTTTCAAATAAATTAAACACTTATTTGCAATGCAGAAAGGCGTTTCTTGAATGCATTTGATTGTTTCTGCTCCTCAAGTAAAGTAAGTGCTTTTATGCCCAAACAGCTTATTTTAGCGTTTCCATGAACAGTGGCACTGTGACAGTGCTCCTGACTGAAATAAGAGCCCACAGCTCCACAGATGCTGAAAAGCTGTTTTCCCTGTAAGAGAATGTCAGTTCATGCAATGTTAAGATCAAAGCTTGCTAAAATAAAAGATATTGGGTTTCAAATGATTTAAACTCTTGTTTTCAATGCAGAAAGGCTTTTCTTTAATGTCTTAGATGATATCTGCTCCTCAAATAAAGTTAGTGCTACTATTGCACAAACAGCTTCTTTTAGCGTTTCTATGAATAGTTGCACTGTGACAGTGCTCCTGAGTGAAAGAAGAGACCGCAGCTCTTCAGATGCTGAAAAGCTGTTTTCCTTGTAAGAAAATGTCACTTTATGCAATGATAAGTTCAAAGCTTAAGAAAATGAAAGATATTGGTTTCAAATGAATTAAACACTTATTTGCAATGCAGAAAGGCGTTTCTTTAATGCATTAGATTGTTTTTGCTCCTCAAGTAAAGTGCTTTTACGCCCAAACAGCTTCTTTTAGCGTTTCCATTCAGTCAGTGCTCCTGACTGAAATAAGAGCCCTCAGCTCCACAGATGCTGAAAAGCTGTTTTCCTTGTAACAGAATGTCACTTTAAGCAATGTTCAGAGCAAAGCTTGCCAACATGAAAGATGTTTTTGACAAATAAAATAAAGCTTCATGTGCTGTGTAGAAATGCATTTCATTAATATGTTAGATGTTTTCTGCTCCGCAAGCAGAGTTAGTGCGTTGATGCCCAAATAACTGAGTTTATCGTTTCTATGAACAGTGGCACTGTGTCAGTGCTCCTGAATGAAAGAAGAGACCGCAGCTCCACAGACGCTGAAAAGCTGTTTTCCTTGTAACAGAATGTCACTTTATGCAATGTTAAGATCAAAGCTTGCTAATAGAAAAGATATTGGTTTCAAATGAATTAAACTCTTGTATTCAATGCAGAAAGGCGTTTCTTTAATGCATTAGATTGTTTCTGGTTCTCAAGTAAAGTTACTGCTACTATCCCCAAGCAGCTTATTTTAGCGTTTCTTTGAAGAGGGGCATTGTGTCAATGCTCCTGACTGAAAAAAGAGACCGCAGCTCTACAGACGCTGAAAAGCTGTTTTCCCTGTTAGAGAATGTCACTTCATGCAATAAGTTCAAAGCTTAAGAACATGAAAGATATTGGTTTAAAATGAATTATACACTTATTTGCAATGCAGAAAGGCGTTTCTTTAATGCATTAGATTGTTTCTGCTTCTCAAGAAAAGTAAGTGCTTTTACGCCCAAACAGCTTCTTTTAGCGTTTCCATGAACAGTGGCACTGTGACAGTGCTCCTGACGGAAATAAGAGCCCTCAGCTCCACAGATAATGAAAAGCTGTTTTCCTTGTGAGAGAATGTCACTTTATGCAATGTTAAGATCAAAGCTTTTAAAAATAAAAAATATTGGATTCAAATGAAGTAAACTCTTATTTGCAATGCAGAAAAGGCGTTTCTATAATGTGTTACATTGTTTCTGGTCCTCCAGTAAAGTTACTGCTACTATGCCCAAACAGCTTCTTTTAGCGTTTCTATGAACAGTGGCACTGCGACAGTGCTCCTGATTGAAATAAGAGCCCACAGCTCCACAGATGCTGAAAAGCTGTTTTCTCTGTAAAAGAATGTCACGTTATGCTATGTTAAGATCAAAGCTTGCAAAAATAAAAGATATTGGGTTTCAAATGATTTAAACTCTTGTTTTCAATGCAGAAAGGCGTTTCTTTAATGTCTTAGATGATATCTGCTCCTCAAATAAAGTTAGTGCTACTATTGCACAAACAGCTTCTTTTAGTGTTTCTATGAATAGTTGCACTGTGACAGTGCTCCTGAGTGAAAGAAGAGACCGCAGCTCTTCAGATGCTGAAAAGCTGTTTTCCTTGTAAGAAAATGTCACTTTATACAATGATTAGTTCAAAGCTTAAGAAAATGAAAGATATTGGTTTCAAATGAATTAAACACTTATTTGCAATGCAGAAAGGCGTTTCTTTAATGTTTTAGATGATATCTGTTCCTCAAATAAAGTTAGTACTACTATTGCACAAACAGCTTCTTTTAGCGTTTCAATGAACAGTGGCACTGTTTCAGAGTTCCTGAGTGAAAGAGGAGGCCGCAAGCTCCACAGATGCTGAAAAGCTATTTTCCTTGTAAAAGAATGTCACTTTATGCAATGTTAAGATCAAAGCTTGCTAAAATAAAAGATATTGGGTTTCAAATGAATTAAACTCTTGTATTCAATGCAGAAAGGCGTTTCTTTAATGCCTTAGATGATATCTGTTCCTCAAATAAAGCTAGTGCTTCTACTGCACAAACAGCTTCTTTTAGCGTTTCAGTGAACAGTGGCACTGTGTCAGTGCTCCTGACTGAAAGAAGAGACCGCAGCTCTACAGATGCTGAAATGCTGTTTTCCTTGTAAGAGAATGTCACTTTATGTAATGTTAAGATCAAAGCTTGCAAAAATAAAAGATATTGGATTCAAATGAAGTAAACTCTTATTTGCAATGCAGAAAGGCGTTTCTTTAATGTGTTAGATTGTTTCTGCTCCTCAAGTAAAGTTAGTGCTACTATGCCCAAACAGCTTGTTTTAGCGTTTCTATGAACAGTGGCACTTTGACAGTGCTCTAAATGAAAGAGGCGAACGCAGGTCCACAGGTGCTGAAAGCTGGTTTCCTTGTAACAGAATGTCACTTTATGCAATGTTAAGATCAAAGCTTGCTAAAAGAAAAGATATTGGTTTCAAATGAATTAAACACTTATTTGCAATGCAGAAAGGCGTGTCTTTAATGCATTAGATTGTTTCTGCTCCTCAAGTAAAGTATGTGCTTTTACGCCCAAACAGCTTCTTTTAGCGTTTCCATGAACAGTGGCACTGTGACAGTATTCCTGACGGATATAGGAGCCCTCAGCTCCACAGATGCTGAAAAGCTGTTTTCCTTTTAAGAGAATGTCACTTTATGCAATGTTAAGATCAAAGCTTGCAAAAATAAAAAATATCGGATTCAAATGAAGTAAACTCTTGTTTGCAATGCAGAAAAGGCGTTTCTTTAATGTGTTACATTGTTTCTGGTCCTCAAGTGAAGTTACTGCTACTATGCCCAAACAGCTTATTTTAGCGTTTCTATGAATAGTGGCACTGCGACAGTGCTCCTGACTGAAATAAGAGCCCACAGCTCCACAGACGCTGAAAAGCTGTTTTCCCTCTAACAGAATGTCACTTTATGCAATGTTAAGATCAAAGCTTGATAAAATAAAAGATATTGGGTTTCAAATGAATTAAACTCTTGTATTCAATGCAGAAAGGCGTTTCTTTAATGCCTTAGATGATATCTGTTCCTCAAATAAAGCTAGTGCTTCTACTGCACAAACAGCTTCTTTTAGCGTTTCAGTGAACAGTGGCACTGTGTCAGTGCTCCTGACTGAAAGAAGAGACCGCAGCTCTACAGATGCTGAAATGCTGTTTTCCTTGTAAGAGAATGTCACTTTATGTAATAAGTTCAAAGCTTAAGAAAATGAAAGATATTGGTTTCAAATGAATTAAACACTTATTTGCAAATTCAGAAAGGCGTTTCTTTAATGTATTAGATTGTTTCTGTTCCTCAAGTAAAGTTAATGATACTATGCCCAAACAGCTTATTTTATCGTTTCTATGAATAGTGGCACTGCGACAGTGCTCCTGACTGAAATAAGAGCCCACAGCTCCACAGATGCTGAAAGCTGGTTTCCTTGTAACAGAATGTCACTTTATGCAATGTTAAGATCAAAGCTTGCTAAAAGAAAAGATATTGGTTTCAAATGAAGTAAACTCTTATTTGCAATGCAGAAAGGCGTTTCTTTAATGTGTTAGATTGTTTCTGCTCCTCAAGTAAAGTTAGTGCTCTACAGATGCTGAAAAGCTGTTTTCCTTGTAAGAAAATGTCACTTTATGCAATGATAAGTTCAAAGCTTAAGAAAATGAAAGATATTGGTTTCAAATGAATTAAACACTTATTTGCAATGCAGAAAGGCGTTTCTTTAATGCATTAGATTGTTTTTGCTCCTCAAGTAAAGTAAGTGCTTTTACGCCCAAACAGCTTCTTTTAGCGTTTCCATGAACAGTGGCACTGTGACAGTGCTCCTGACTGAAATAAGAGCCCTCAGCTCCACAGATGCTGAAAAGCTGTTTTCCTTGTAACAGAATGTCACTTTAAGCAATGTTCAGAGCAAAGCTTGCCAACATGAAAGATGTTTTTGACAAATAAAATAAAGCTTTATGTGCTGTGTAGAAATGCATTTCATTAATATGTTAGATGTTTTCTGCTCCGCAAGCAGAGTTAGTGCGTTGATGCCCAAATAACTGAGTTTAGCGTTTCTATGAACAGTGGCACTGTTTCAGAGTTCCTGAGTGAAAGAAGAGACCGCAAGCTCCACAGATGTTGAAAAGCTATTTTCCTTGTAAAAGAATGTCACTTTATGCAATGTTAAGATCAAAGCTTGCAAAAATAAAAGATATTGGATTCAAATGAAGTAAACTCTTATTTGCAATGCAGAAAGGCGTTTCTTTAACGTGTTAGATTGTTTCTGCTCCTCAAGTAAAGTTAGTGCTACTATGCCCAAACAGCTTGTTTTAGCGTTTCTATGAAGAGTGGCACTTTGACAGTGCTCCTGAATGAAAGAAGCGAACGCAGGTCCACAGGTGCTGAAAGCTGGTTTCCTTGTATCAGAATGTCACTTTATGCACTTTATGATCAAAGCTTGCTAAAAGAAAAGATATTGTTTTCAAATGAATTAAACACTTATTTGCAATGCAGAAAGGCGTTTCTTTAATGCATTAGATTGTTTCTGGTCCTCAAGTAAAGTTACTGCTACTATGCTCAAGCAGCTTATTTTAGCGTTTCTTTGAAGAGGGGCATTGTGTCAGTGCTACTGACTGAAAGAAGAGACCGCAGCTCTACAGATGCTGAAAAGCTGTTTTCCCTGTTAGAGAATGTCACTTTATGCAATGATAAGTTCAAAGCTTAAGAACATGAAAGATATTGGTTTAAAATGAATTAAACACTTATTTGCAATGCAGAAAGGCGTTTCTTTAATGCATTAGATTGTTTCTGCTCCTCAAGTATAGTAAGTGCTTTTATGCCCAAAGTTTATTTTAGCGTTTATATGAACAGTGGCACTGTTTCAGAGTTCCTGAGTGAAAGAAGAGACCGCAAGCTCCACAGATGTTGAAAAGCTATTTTCCTTGTAAAAGAATGTCACTTTATGCAATGTTAAGATCAAAGCTTGCAAAAATAAAAGACATTGGATTCAAATGAAGTAAACTCTTATTTGCAATGCAGAAAGGCGTTTCTTTAACGTGTTAGATTGTTTCTGCTCCTCAAGTAAAGTTAGTGCTACTATGCCCAAACAGCTTGTTTTAGCGTTTCTATGAACAGTGGCACTTTGACAGTGCTCTAAATGAAAGAGGCGAACGCAGGTCCACAGGTGCTGAAAGCTGGTTTCCTTGTAACAGAATGTCACTTTATGCAATGTTAAGATCAAAGCTTGCTAAAAGAAAAGATATTGGTTTCAAATGAATTAAACACTTATTTGCAATGCAGAAAGGCGTTTCTTTAATGGCTTAGATGATATCTGCTCCTCAAATAAAGTTAGTGCTACTGTTGCACAAACAGCTTCTTTTAGCGTTTCTATAAATAGTTGCACTGTGTCAGTGCTCCTGACTGAAAGAAGAGACCGCAGCTCTACAGATTCTGAAATGCTGTTTTCCTTGTAAGAGAATGTCACTTTATGTAATAAGTTCAAAGCTTAAGAACATGAAAGATATTGGTTTCAAATGAATTAAACACTTATTTGCAAATTCAGAAAGGCGTTTCTTTAATGTATTAGATTGTTTCTGTTCCTCAAGTAAAGTTAATGCTACTATGCCCAAACAGCTTATTTTAGCGTGTCTATGAATAGTGGCACTGCGACAGTGCTCCTGACTGAAATAAGAGCCAACAGCTCCACAGATGCTGAAAGCTGGTTTCCTTGTCACAGAATGTCACTTCATGCAATGTTAAGATCAAAGCTTGCTAAAAGAAAAGATATTGGTTTCAAATGAATTAAACACTTCTTTGCAATGCAGAAAGGCATTTCTTTAATGTCTTAGTTGACATCTGCTCCTCAAATAAAGTTAGTGCTACTATTGCACAAACAGCTTCTTTTAGCGTTTCTATGAATAGTTGCACTGTGACAGTGCTCCTGAGTGAAAGAAGAGACCGCAGCTCTACAGATGCTGAAAAGCTGTTTTCCTTGTAAGAAAATGTCACTTTATGCAATGATAAGTTCAAAGCTTAAGAAAATGAAAGATATTGGTTTCAAATGAATTAAACACTTATTTGCAATGCAGAAAGGCGTTTCTTTAATGCATTAGATTGTTTTTGCTCCTCAAGTAAAGTAAGTGCTTTTATGCCCAAACAGCTTCTTTTAGCGTTTCCATGAACAGTGGCACTGTGACAGTGCTCCTGACTGAAATAAGAGCCCTCAGCTCCACAGATGCTGAAAAGCTGTTTTCCTTGTAACAGAATGTCACTTTAAGCAATGTTCAGAGCAAAGCTTGCCAACATGAAAGATGTTTTTGACAAATAAAATAAAGCTTTATGTGCTGTGTAGAAATGCATTTCATTAATATGTTAGATGTTTTCTGCTCCGCAAGCAGAGTTAGTGCGTTGATGCCCAAATAACTGAGTTTAGCGTTTCTATGAACAGTGGCACTGTGTCAGTGCTCCTGACTGAAAGAAGAGACCGCAGCTCTACAGATGCTGAAAAGCTGTTTTCCTTGTAAGAGAATGTCACTTTATGTAATAAGTTCAAAGCTTAAGAAAATGAAAGATATTGGTTTCAAATGAATTAAACACTTATTTGCAAATTCAGAAAGGCGTTTCTTTAATGCATTAGATTGTTTCTGCTCCTCAAGTATAGTAAGTGCTTTTATGCCCAAACAGTTTATTTTAGCGTTTATATGAACAGTGGCACTGTTTCAGAGTTCCTGAGTGAAAGAAGAGACCGCAAGCTCCACAGATGTTGAAAAGCTATTTTCCTTGTAAAAGAATGTCACTTTATGCAATGTTAAGATCAAAGCTTGCAAAAATAAAAGATATTGGATTCAAATGAAGTAAACTCTTATTTGCAATGCAGAAAGGCGTTTCTTTAACGTGTTAGATTGTTTCTGCTCCTCAAGTAAAGGTAGTGCTACTATGCCCAAACAGCTTGTTTTAGCGTTTCTATGAACAGTGGCACTCTGACAGTGCTCCTGAATTAAAGAAGCGAACGCAGGTCCACAGGTGCTGAAAGCTGGTTTCCTTGTAACAGAATGTCACTTTATGCAATGTTAAGATCAAAGCTTGCTAATATAAAAGATATTGGTTTCAAATGAATTAAACTCTTGTATTCAATGCAGAAAGGCGTTTCTTTAATGTCTTAGATCATATCTGTTCCTCAAATAAAGTTAGTGCTACTATTGCACAAACAGCTTCTTTTAGCGTTTCAATGAACAGTGGCACTGTTTCAGAGTTCCTGAGTGAAAGAAGAGACCGCAAGCTCCACAGATGCTGAAAAGCTATTTTCCTTGTAAAAGAATGTCACTTTATGCAATGTTAAGATCAAAGCTTGCAAAAATAAAACATATTGGATTCAAATGAAGTAAACTCTTATTTGCAATGCAGAAAGGCGTTTCTTTAACGTGTTAGATTGTTTCTGCTCCTCAAGTAAAGTTAGTGCTACTATGCCCAAACAGCTTGTTTTAGCGTTTCTATGAACAGTGGCACTCTGACAGTGCTCCTGAATTAAAGAAGCGAACGCAGGTCCACAGGTGCTGAAAGCTGGTTTCCTTGTAACAGAATGTCACTTTATGCAATGTTAAGATCAAAGCTTGCTAAAAGAAAAGATATTGGTTTCAAATAAATTAAACACTTATTTGCAATGCAGAAAGGCGTTTCTTGAATGCATTTGATTGTTTCTGCTCCTCAAGTAAAGTAAGTGCTTTTATGCCCAAACAGCTTATTTTAGCGTTTCCATGAACAGTGGCACTGTGACAGTGCTCCTGACTGAAATAAGAGCCCACAGCTCCACAGATGCTGAAAAGCTGTTTTCCCTGTAAGAGAATGTCAGTTCATGCAATGTTAAGATCAAAGCTTGCTAAAATAAAAGATATTGGGTTTCAAATGATTTAAACTCTTGTTTTCAATGCAGAAAGGCTTTTCTTTAATGTCTTAGATGATATCTGCTCCTCAAATAAAGTTAGTGCTACTATTGCACAAACAGCTTCTTTTAGCGTTTCTATGAATAGTTGCACTGTGACAGTGCTCCTGAGTGAAAGAAGAGACCGCAGCTCTTCAGATGCTGAAAAGCTGTTTTCCTTGTAAGAAAATGTCACTTTATGCAATGATAAGTTCAAAGCTTAAGAAAATGAAAGATATTGGTTTCAAATGAATTAAACACTTATTTGCAATGCAGAAAGGCGTTTCTTTAATGCATTAGATTGTTTTTGCTCCTCAAGTAAAGTGCTTTTACGCCCAAACAGCTTCTTTTAGCGTTTCCATTCAGTCAGTGCTCCTGACTGAAATAAGAGCCCTCAGCTCCACAGATGCTGAAAAGCTGTTTTCCTTGTAACAGAATGTCACTTTAAGCAATGTTCAGAGCAAAGCTTGCCAACATGAAAGATGTTTTTGACAAATAAAATAAAGCTTCATGTGCTGTGTAGAAATGCATTTCATTAATATGTTAGATGTTTTCTGCTCCGCAAGCAGAGTTAGTGCGTTGATGCCCAAATAACTGAGTTTATCGTTTCTATGAACAGTGGCACTGTGTCAGTGCTCCTGAATGAAAGAAGAGACCGCAGCTCCACAGACGCTGAAAAGCTGTTTTCCTTGTAACAGAATGTCACTTTATGCAATGTTAAGATCAAAGCTTGCTAATAGAAAAGATATTGGTTTCAAATGAATTAAACTCTTGTATTCAATGCAGAAAGGCGTTTCTTTAATGCATTAGATTGTTTCTGGTTCTCAAGTAAAGTTACTGCTACTATCCCCAAGCAGCTTATTTTAGCGTTTCTTTGAAGAGGGGCATTGTGTCAATGCTCCTGACTGAAAAAAGAGACCGCAGCTCTACAGACGCTGAAAAGCTGTTTTCCCTGTTAGAGAATGTCACTTCATGCAATAAGTTCAAAGCTTAAGAACATGAAAGATATTGGTTTAAAATGAATTATACACTTATTTGCAATGCAGAAAGGCGTTTCTTTAATGCATTAGATTGTTTCTGCTTCTCAAGAAAAGTAAGTGCTTTTACGCCCAAACAGCTTCTTTTAGCGTTTCCATGAACAGTGGCACTGTGACAGTGCTCCTGACGGAAATAAGAGCCCTCAGCTCCACAGATAATGAAAAGCTGTTTTCCTTGTGAGAGAATGTCACTTTATGCAATGTTAAGATCAAAGCTTTTAAAAATAAAAAATATTGGATTCAAATGAAGTAAACTCTTATTTGCAATGCAGAAAAGGCGTTTCTATAATGTGTTACATTGTTTCTGGTCCTCCAGTAAAGTTACTGCTACTATGCCCAAACAGCTTCTTTTAGCGTTTCTATGAACAGTGGCACTGCGACAGTGCTCCTGATTGAAATAAGAGCCCACAGCTCCACAGATGCTGAAAAGCTGTTTTCTCTGTAAAAGAATGTCACGTTATGCTATGTTAAGATCAAAGCTTGCAAAAATAAAAGATATTGGGTTTCAAATGATTTAAACTCTTGTTTTCAATGCAGAAAGGCGTTTCTTTAATGTCTTAGATGATATCTGCTCCTCAAATAAAGTTAGTGCTACTATTGCACAAACAGCTTCTTTTAGTGTTTCTATGAATAGTTGCACTGTGACAGTGCTCCTGAGTGAAAGAAGAGACCGCAGCTCTTCAGATGCTGAAAAGCTGTTTTCCTTGTAAGAAAATGTCACTTTATACAATGATTAGTTCAAAGCTTAAGAAAATGAAAGATATTGGTTTCAAATGAATTAAACACTTATTTGCAATGCAGAAAGGCGTTTCTTTAATGTTTTAGATGATATCTGTTCCTCAAATAAAGTTAGTACTACTATTGCACAAACAGCTTCTTTTAGCGTTTCAATGAACAGTGGCACTGTTTCAGAGTTCCTGAGTGAAAGAGGAGGCCGCAAGCTCCACAGATGCTGAAAAGCTATTTTCCTTGTAAAAGAATGTCACTTTATGCAATGTTAAGATCAAAGCTTGCTAAAATAAAAGATATTGGGTTTCAAATGAATTAAACTCTTGTATTCAATGCAGAAAGGCGTTTCTTTAATGCCTTAGATGATATCTGTTCCTCAAATAAAGCTAGTGCTTCTACTGCACAAACAGCTTCTTTTAGCGTTTCAGTGAACAGTGGCACTGTGTCAGTGCTCCTGACTGAAAGAAGAGACCGCAGCTCTACAGATGCTGAAATGCTGTTTTCCTTGTAAGAGAATGTCACTTTATGTAATAAGTTCAAAGCTTAAGAAAATGAAAGATATTGGTTTCAAATGAATTAAACACTTATTTGCAAATTCAGAAAGGCGTTTCTTTAATGTATTAGATTGTTTCTGTTCCTCAAGTAAAGTTAATGCTACTATGCCCAAACAGCTTATTTTATCGTTTCTATGAATAGTGGCACTGCGACAGTGCTCCTGACTGAAATAAGAGCCCACAGCTCCACAGATGCTGAAAGCTGGTTTCCTTGTAACAGAATGTCACTTTATGCAATGTTAAGATCAAAGCTTGCTAAAAGAAAAGATATTGGTTTCAAATGAAGTAAACTCTTATTTGCAATGCAGAAAGGCGTTTCTTTAATGTGTTAGATTGTTTCTGCTCCTCAAGTAAAGTTAGTGCTCTACAGATGCTGAAAAGCTGTTTTCCTTGTAAGAAAATGTCACTTTATGCAATGATAAGTTCAAAGCTTAAGAAAATGAAAGATATTGGTTTCAAATGAATTAAACACTTATTTGCAATGCAGAAAGGCGTTTCTTTAATGCATTAGATTGTTTTTGCTCCTCAAGTAAAGTAAGTGCTTTTACGCCCAAACAGCTTCTTTTAGCGTTTCCATGAACAGTGGCACTGTGACAGTGCTCCTGACTGAAATAAGAGCCCTCAGCTCCACAGATGCTGAAAAGCTGTTTTCCTTGTAACAGAATGTCACTTTAAGCAATGTTCAGAGCAAAGCTTGCCAACATGAAAGATGTTTTTGACAAATAAAATAAAGCTTTATGTGCTGTGTAGAAATGCATTTCATTAATATGTTAGATGTTTTCTGCTCCGCAAGCAGAGTTAGTGCGTTGATGCCCAAATAACTGAGTTTAGCGTTTCTATGAACAGTGGCACTGTTTCAGAGTTCCTGAGTGAAAGAAGAGACCGCAAGCTCCACAGATGTTGAAAAGCTATTTTCCTTGTAAAAGAATGTCACTTTATGCAATGTTAAGATCAAAGCTTGCAAAAAGAAAAGATATTGGTTTCAAATGAATTAAACACTTATTTGCAATGCAGAAAGGCGTTTCTTTAATGCGTTAGATTGTTTCTGGTCCTCAAGTAAAGTTACTGCTACTATGCTCAAGCAGCTTATTTTAGCGTTTCTTTGAAGAGGGGCATTGTGTCAGTGCTACTGACTGAAAGAAGAGACCGCAGCTCTACAGATGCTGAAAAGCTGTTTTCCCTGTTAGAGAATGTCACTTTATGCAATGATAAGTTCAAAGCTTAAGAACATGAAAGATATTGGTTTAAAATGAATTAAACACTTATTTGCAATGCAGAAAGGCGTTTCTTTAATGCATTAGATTGTTTCTGCTCCTCAAGTATAGTAAGTGCTTTTATGCCCAAAGTTTATTTTAGCGTTTATATGAACAGTGGCACTGTTTCAGAGTTCCTGAGTGAAAGAAGAGACCGCAAGCTCCACAGATGTTGAAAAGCTATTTTCCTTGTAAAAGAATGTCACTTTATGCAATGTTAAGATCAAAGCTTGCAAAAATAAAAGACATTGGATTCAAATGAAGTAAACTCTTATTTGCAATGCAGAAAGGCGTTTCTTTAACGTGTTAGATTGTTTCTGCTCCTCAAGTAAAGTTAGTGCTACTATGCCCAAACAGCTTGTTTTAGCGTTTCTATGAACAGTGGCACTTTGACAGTGCTCTAAATGAAAGAGGCGAACGCAGGTCCACAGGTGCTGAAAGCTGGTTTCCTTGTAACAGAATGTCACTTTATGCAATGTTAAGATCAAAGCTTGCTAAAAGAAAAGATATTGGTTTCAAATGAATTAAACACTTATTTGCAATGCAGAAAGGCGTTTCTTTAATGCATTAGATTGTTTCTGCTCCTCAAGTAAAGTAAGTGCTTTTACGCCCAAACAGCTTATTTTCGCGTTTCCATGAACAGAGGCACTGTGACAGTGCTCCTGACTGAAATAAGAGCCCACAGCTCCACAGATGCTGAAAAGCTGTTTTCCCTGTAAGAGAATGTCACTTTATGCAATGTTAAGATCAAAGCTTGCTAAAATAAAAGATGTTTTTGTCAAATAAACTGAATCTTTATTTGGAATGTAGAAATGCATTTCATTAATATGTTGGATGTTTTCTGCTCCGCAAGAAGAGTTAGTGTGTTGATGCCCAAATAACTGAGTTTAGCGTTTCTGTGAACAGTGGCACTGTGACAGTGCTCCTGACTGAAAGAAGCGACCGCAGCTTCACAGATGCTGAAAAGCAGTTTTCCCTGTAACGGAATGTCACTTTATGCAATGTTAAGATCAAAGCTTGCAAAAATAAAAGATATTTGATTCAAATGAAGTAAACTCTTATTTGCAATGCAGAAAAGGCGTTTCTTTAATGTGTTAGATGATATCTGCTCCTCAAATAAAGTTAGTGCTACTATTGCACAAACAGCTTCTTTTAGCGTTTCTATGAATAGTTGCACTGTGTCTGTGATCTTGACTGAAAGCAGAGACCGCAGCTCTACAGATGCTGAAAAGCTGTTTTCCCTGTAACAGAATGTCACTTTATGCAATGTAAAGATCAAAGTTTGCTAAAAGAAAAGATATTGGTTTCAAATGAATTAAACTCTTGTATTCAATGCAGAAGGGCGTTTCTTTAATGGCTTAGATGATATCTGCTCCTCAAATAAAGTTAGTGCTACTATTGCACAAACAGCTTCTTTTAGCGTTTCTATAAATAGTTGCACTGTGTCAGTGCTCCTGACTGAAAGAAGAGACCGCAGCTCTACAGATTCTGAAATGCTGTTTTCCTTGTAAGAGAATGTCACTTTATGTAATAAGTTCAAAGCTTAAGAACATGAAAGATATTGGTTTCAAATGAATTAAACACTTATTTGCAAATTCAGAAAGGCGTTTCTTTAATGTATTAGATTGTTTCTGTTCCTCAAGTAAAGTTAATGCTACTATGCCCAAACAGCTTATTTTAGCGTTTCTATGAATAGTGGCACTGCGACAGTGCTCCTGACTGAAATAAGAGCCAACAGCTCCACAGATGCTGAAAGCTGGTTTCCTTGTCACAGAATGTCACTTCATGCAATGTTAAGATCAAAGCTTGCTAAAAGAAAAGATATTGGTTTCAAATGAATTAAACACTTCTTTGCAATGCAGAAAGGCGTTTCTTTAATGCATTAGATTGTTTCTGGTCCTCAAGTAAAGTTACTGCTACTATGCCAAAGCAGTTTATTTTAGCGTTTCTTTGAAGAGGGGCATTGTGTCAGTGCTCTTGACTGAAAGAAGAGACCGCAGCTCTACAGATGCTGAAAAGCTGTTTTCCCTGTAAGAGAATGTCACTTTATGCAATGATAAGTTCAAGGCTTAAGAACATGAAAGATATTGGTTTAAAATGAATTAAACACTTATTTGCAATGCAGAAAGGCGTTTCTTTAATGTGTTAGATTGTTTCCGCTCCTCAAGTAAAGTAAGTGCTTTTACGCCCAAACAGCTTCTTTTAGCGTTTCCATGAACAGTGTCACTGTGACTGTGCTCCTGAATGAAATAAGAGCCCTCGGCTCCACAGGTGCTGAAAGCTGGTTTCCTTGTAACGGAATGTCACTTCATGCAATGTTAAGATCAAAGCTTGCAAAAATAAAAGATATTGGATTCAAATGAAGTAAACTCTTATTTGCAATGCAGAAAGGGGTTTCTTTAATGCATTAGACTGTTTCTGCTTCTCAAGTAAAGTAAGTGCTTTTACGCCCAAACAGCTTCTTTTAGCGTTTCCATGAATAGTGGCACTGTGACAGTATTCCTGACGGAAATAAGAGCCCTCAGCTCCACAGATGCTGAAAAGCTGTTTTCCTTCTAAGAGAATGTCACTTTATGCAATGTTAAGATCAAAGATTGCAAAAATAAAAAATATCGGATTCAAATGAAGTAAACTCTTATTTGCAATGCAGAAAAGGCGTTTCTTTAATCTGTTACATTGTTTCTGGTCCTCAAGTGAAGTTACTGCTACTATGCCCAAACAGCTTATTTTAGCGTTTCTTTGAAGAGGGGCATTGTGACAGTGCTCTTGACTGAAAGAAGAGACCGCAGCTCTACAGATGCTGAAAAGCTGTTTTCCCTGTAAGAGAATGTCACTTTATGCAAATGATAAGTTCAAAGCTTAAGAACATGAAAGATATTGGTTTAAAATGAATTAAACACTTATTTGCAATGCAGAAAGGCGTTTCTTTAATGTGTTAGATTGTTTCCGCTCCTCAAGTAAAGTAAGTGCTTTTACGCCCAAACAGCTTCTTTTAGCGTTTCCATGAAAAGTGTCACTGTGACTGTGCTCCTGACTGAAATAAGAGCCCTCGGCTCCACAGGTGCTGAAAGCTGGTTTCCTTGTAACGGAATGTCACTTCATGCAATGTTAAGATCAAAGCTTGCAAAAATAAAAGATATTGGATTCAAATGAAGTAAACTCTTATTTGCAATGCAGAAAGGGATTTCTTTAATGCATTAGACTTTTCTGCTTCTCAAGTAAAGTAAGTGCTACTATTGCACAAACAGCTTCTTTTAGCGTTTCTATTAATAGTTGCACTTTGTCAGTGCTCCTGACTGAAAGAAGAGACCGCAGCTCTACAGATGCTGAAATGCTGTTTTCCTTGTAAGAGAATGTCACTTTATGTAATAAGTTCAAAGCTTAAGAAAATGAAAGATATTGGTTTCAAATGAATTAAACACTTATTTGCAAATTCAGAAAGGCGTTTCTTTAATGCATTAGATTGTTTTTGCTCCTCAAGTAAAGTAAGTGCTTTTACGCCCAAACAGCTTCTTTTAGCGTTTCCATGAACAGTGGCACTGTGACAGTGCTCCTGACTGAAATAAGAGCCCTCAGCTCCACAGATGCTGAAAAGCTGTTTTCCTTGTAACAGAATGTCACTTTAAGCAATGTTCAGAGCAAAGCTTGCCAACATGAAAGATGTTTTTGACAAATAAAATAAAGCTTTATGTGCTGTGTAGAAATGCATTTCATTAATATGTTAGATGTTTTCTGCTCCGCAAGCAGAGTTAGTGCGTTGATGCCCAAATAACTGAGTTTAGCGTTTCTATGAACAGTGGCACTGTTTCAGAGTTCCTGAGTGAAAGAAGAGACCGCAAGCTCCACAGATGTTGAAAAGCTATTTTCCTTGTAAAAGAATGTCACTTTATGCAATGTTAAGATCAAAGCTTGCAAAAAGAAAAGATATTGGTTTCAAATGAATTAAACACTTATTTGCAATGCAGAAAGGCGTTTCTTTAATGCGTTAGATTGTTTCTGGTCCTCAAGTAAAGTTACTGCTACTATGCTCAAGCAGCTTATTTTAGCGTTTCTTTGAAGAGGGGCATTGTGTCAGTGCTACTGACTGAAAGAAGAGACCGCAGCTCTACAGATGCTGAAAAGCTGTTTTCCCTGTTAGAGAATGTCACTTTATGCAATGATAAGTTCAAAGCTTAAGAACATGAAAGATATTGGTTTAAAATGAATTAAACACTTATTTGCAATGCAGAAAGGCGTTTCTTTAATGCATTAGATTGTTTCTGCTCCTCAAGTATAGTAAGTGCTTTTATGCCCAAAGTTTATTTTAGCGTTTATATGAACAGTGGCACTGTTTCAGAGTTCCTGAGTGAAAGAAGAGACCGCAAGCTCCACAGATGTTGAAAAGCTATTTTCCTTGTAAAAGAATGTCACTTTATGCAATGTTAAGATCAAAGCTTGCAAAAATAAAAGACATTGGATTCAAATGAAGTAAACTCTTATTTGCAATGCAGAAAGGCGTTTCTTTAACGTGTTAGATTGTTTCTGCTCCTCAAGTAAAGTTAGTGCTACTATGCCCAAACAGCTTGTTTTAGCGTTTCTATGAACAGTGGCACTTTGACAGTGCTCTAAATGAAAGAGGCGAACGCAGGTCCACAGGTGCTGAAAGCTGGTTTCCTTGTAACAGAATGTCACTTTATGCAATGTTAAGATCAAAGCTTGCTAAAAGAAAAGATATTGGTTTCAAATGAATTAAACACTTATTTGCAATGCAGAAAGGCGTTTCTTTAATGCATTAGATTGTTTCTGCTCCTCAAGTAAAGTAAGTGCTTTTACGCCCAAACAGCTTATTTTCGCGTTTCCATGAACAGAGGCACTGTGACAGTGCTCCTGACTGAAATAAGAGCCCACAGCTCCACAGATGCTGAAAAGCTGTTTTCCCTGTAAGAGAATGTCACTTTATGCAATGTTAAGATCAAAGCTTGCTAAAATAAAAGATGTTTTTGTCAAATAAACTGAATCTTTATTTGGAATGTAGAAATGCATTTCATTAATATGTTGGATGTTTTCTGCTCCGCAAGAAGAGTTAGTGTGTTGATGCCCAAATAACTGAGTTTAGCGTTTCTGTGAACAGTGGCACTGTGACAGTGCTCCTGACTGAAAGAAGCGACCGCAGCTTCACAGATGCTGAAAAGCAGTTTTCCCTGTAACGGAATGTCACTTTATGCAATGTTAAGATCAAAGCTTGCAAAAATAAAAGATATTTGATTCAAATGAAGTAAACTCTTATTTGCAATGCAGAAAAGGCGTTTCTTTAATGTGTTAGATGATATCTGCTCCTCAAATAAAGTTAGTGCTACTATTGCACAAACAGCTTCTTTTAGCGTTTCTATGAATAGTTGCACTGTGTCTGTGATCTTGACTGAAAGCAGAGACCGCAGCTCTACAGATGCTGAAAAGCTGTTTTCCCTGTAACAGAATGTCACTTTATGCAATGTAAAGATCAAAGTTTGCTAAAAGAAAAGATATTGGTTTCAAATGAATTAAACTCTTGTATTCAATGCAGAAGGGCGTTTCTTTAATGGCTTAGATGATATCTGCTCCTCAAATAAAGTTAGTGCTACTATTGCACAAACAGCTTCTTTTAGCGTTTCTATAAATAGTTGCACTGTGTCAGTGCTCCTGACTGAAAGAAGAGACCGCAGCTCTACAGATTCTGAAATGCTGTTTTCCTTGTAAGAGAATGTCACTTTATGTAATAAGTTCAAAGCTTAAGAACATGAAAGATATTGGTTTCAAATGAATTAAACACTTATTTGCAAATTCAGAAAGGCGTTTCTTTAATGTATTAGATTGTTTCTGTTCCTCAAGTAAAGTTAATGCTACTATGCCCAAACAGCTTATTTTAGCGTTTCTATGAATAGTGGCACTGCGACAGTGCTCCTGACTGAAATAAGAGCCAACAGCTCCACAGATGCTGAAAGCTGGTTTCCTTGTCACAGAATGTCACTTCATGCAATGTTAAGATCAAAGCTTGCTAAAAGAAAAGATATTGGTTTCAAATGAATTAAACACTTCTTTGCAATGCAGAAAGGCGTTTCTTTAATGCATTAGATTGTTTCTGGTCCTCAAGTAAAGTTACTGCTACTATGCCAAAGCAGTTTATTTTAGCGTTTCTTTGAAGAGGGGCATTGTGTCAGTGCTCTTGACTGAAAGAAGAGACCGCAGCTCTACAGATGCTGAAAAGCTGTTTTCCCTGTAAGAGAATGTCACTTTATGCAATGATAAGTTCAAGGCTTAAGAACATGAAAGATATTGGTTTAAAATGAATTAAACACTTATTTGCAATGCAGAAAGGCGTTTCTTTAATGTGTTAGATTGTTTCCGCTCCTCAAGTAAAGTAAGTGCTTTTACGCCCAAACAGCTTCTTTTAGCGTTTCCATGAACAGTGTCACTGTGACTGTGCTCCTGAATGAAATAAGAGCCCTCGGCTCCACAGGTGCTGAAAGCTGGTTTCCTTGTAACGGAATGTCACTTCATGCAATGTTAAGATCAAAGCTTGCAAAAATAAAAGATATTGGATTCAAATGAAGTAAACTCTTATTTGCAATGCAGAAAGGGGTTTCTTTAATGCATTAGACTGTTTCTGCTTCTCAAGTAAAGTAAGTGCTTTTACGCCCAAACAGCTTCTTTTAGCGTTTCCATGAATAGTGGCACTGTGACAGTATTCCTGACGGAAATAAGAGCCCTCAGCTCCACAGATGCTGAAAAGCTGTTTTCCTTCTAAGAGAATGTCACTTTATGCAATGTTAAGATCAAAGATTGCAAAAATAAAAAATATCGGATTCAAATGAAGTAAACTCTTATTTGCAATGCAGAAAAGGCGTTTCTTTAATCTGTTACATTGTTTCTGGTCCTCAAGTGAAGTTACTGCTACTATGCCCAAACAGCTTATTTTAGCGTTTCTTTGAAGAGGGGCATTGTGACAGTGCTCTTGACTGAAAGAAGAGACCGCAGCTCTACAGATGCTGAAAAGCTGTTTTCCCTGTAAGAGAATGTCACTTTATGCAAATGATAAGTTCAAAGCTTAAGAACATGAAAGATATTGGTTTAAAATGAATTAAACACTTATTTGCAATGCAGAAAGGCGTTTCTTTAATGTGTTAGATTGTTTCCGCTCCTCAAGTAAAGTAAGTGCTTTTACGCCCAAACAGCTTCTTTTAGCGTTTCCATGAAAAGTGTCACTGTGACTGTGCTCCTGACTGAAATAAGAGCCCTCGGCTCCACAGGTGCTGAAAGCTGGTTTCCTTGTAACGGAATGTCACTTCATGCAATGTTAAGATCAAAGCTTGCAAAAATAAAAGATATTGGATTCAAATGAAGTAAACTCTTATTTGCAATGCAGAAAGGGATTTCTTTAATGCATTAGACTTTTCTGCTTCTCAAGTAAAGTAAGTGCTACTATTGCACAAACAGCTTCTTTTAGCGTTTCTATTAATAGTTGCACTTTGTCAGTGCTCCTGACTGAAAGAAGAGACCGCAGCTCTACAGATGCTGAAATGCTGTTTTCCTTGTAAGAGAATGTCACTTTATGTAATAAGTTCAAAGCTTAAGAAAATGAAAGATATTGGTTTCAAATGAATTAAACACTTATTTGCAAATTCAGAAAGGCGTTTCTTTAATGCATTAGATTGTTTTTGCTCCTCAAGTAAAGTAAGTGCTTTTACGCCCAAACAGCTTCTTTTAGCGTTTCCATGAACAGTGGCACTGTGACAGTGCTCCTGACTGAAATAAGAGCCCTCAGCTCCACAGATGCTGAAAAGCTGTTTTCCTTGTAACAGAATGTCACTTTAAGCAATGTTCAGAGCAAAGCTTGCCAACATGAAAGATGTTTTTGACAAATAAAATAAAGCTTTATGTGCTGTGTAGAAATGCATTTCATTAATATGTTAGATGTTTTCTGCTCCGCAAGCAGAGTTAGTGCGTTGATGCCCAAATAACTGAGTTTAGCGTTTCTATGAACAGTGGCACTGTTTCAGAGTTCCTGAGTGAAAGAAGAGACCGCAAGCTCCACAGATGTTGAAAAGCTATTTTCCTTGTAAAAGAATGTCACTTTATGCAATGTTAAGATCAAAGCTTGCAAAAAGAAAAGATATTGGTTTCAAATGAATTAAACACTTATTTGCAATGCAGAAAGGCGTTTCTTTAATGCGTTAGATTGTTTCTGGTCCTCAAGTAAAGTTACTGCTACTATGCTCAAGCAGCTTATTTTAGCGTTTCTTTGAAGAGGGGCATTGTGTCAGTGCTACTGACTGAAAGAAGAGACCGCAGCTCTACAGATGCTGAAAAGCTGTTTTCCCTGTTAGAGAATGTCACTTTATGCAATGATAAGTTCAAAGCTTAAGAACATGAAAGATATTGGTTTAAAATGAATTAAACACTTATTTGCAATGCAGAAAGGCGTTTCTTTAATGCATTAGATTGTTTCTGCTCCTCAAGTATAGTAAGTGCTTTTATGCCCAAAGTTTATTTTAGCGTTTATATGAACAGTGGCACTGTTTCAGAGTTCCTGAGTGAAAGAAGAGACCGCAAGCTCCACAGATGTTGAAAAGCTATTTTCCTTGTAAAAGAATGTCACTTTATGCAATGTTAAGATCAAAGCTTGCAAAAATAAAAGACATTGGATTCAAATGAAGTAAACTCTTATTTGCAATGCAGAAAGGCGTTTCTTTAACGTGTTAGATTGTTTCTGCTCCTCAAGTAAAGTTAGTGCTACTATGCCCAAACAGCTTGTTTTAGCGTTTCTATGAACAGTGGCACTTTGACAGTGCTCTAAATGAAAGAGGCGAACGCAGGTCCACAGGTGCTGAAAGCTGGTTTCCTTGTAACAGAATGTCACTTTATGCAATGTTAAGATCAAAGCTTGCTAAAAGAAAAGATATTGGTTTCAAATGAATTAAACACTTATTTGCAATGCAGAAAGGCGTTTCTTTAATGCATTAGATTGTTTCTGCTCCTCAAGTAAAGTAAGTGCTTTTACGCCCAAACAGCTTATTTTCGCGTTTCCATGAACAGAGGCACTGTGACAGTGCTCCTGACTGAAATAAGAGCCCACAGCTCCACAGATGCTGAAAAGCTGTTTTCCCTGTAAGAGAATGTCACTTTATGCAATGTTAAGATCAAAGCTTGCTAAAATAAAAGATGTTTTTGTCAAATAAACTGAATCTTTATTTGGAATGTAGAAATGCATTTCATTAATATGTTGGATGTTTTCTGCTCCGCAAGAAGAGTTAGTGTGTTGATGCCCAAATAACTGAGTTTAGCGTTTCTGTGAACAGTGGCACTGTGACAGTGCTCCTGACTGAAAGAAGCGACCGCAGCTTCACAGATGCTGAAAAGCAGTTTTCCCTGTAACGGAATGTCACTTTATGCAATGTTAAGATCAAAGCTTGCAAAAATAAAAGATATTTGATTCAAATGAAGTAAACTCTTATTTGCAATGCAGAAAAGGCGTTTCTTTAATGTGTTAGATGATATCTGCTCCTCAAATAAAGTTAGTGCTACTATTGCACAAACAGCTTCTTTTAGCGTTTCTATGAATAGTTGCACTGTGTCTGTGATCTTGACTGAAAGCAGAGACCGCAGCTCTACAGATGCTGAAAAGCTGTTTTCCCTGTAACAGAATGTCACTTTATGCAATGTAAAGATCAAAGTTTGCTAAAAGAAAAGATATTGGTTTCAAATGAATTAAACTCTTGTATTCAATGCAGAAGGGCGTTTCTTTAATGGCTTAGATGATATCTGCTCCTCAAATAAAGTTAGTGCTACTATTGCACAAACAGCTTCTTTTAGCGTTTCTATAAATAGTTGCACTGTGTCAGTGCTCCTGACTGAAAGAAGAGACCGCAGCTCTACAGATTCTGAAATGCTGTTTTCCTTGTAAGAGAATGTCACTTTATGTAATAAGTTCAAAGCTTAAGAACATGAAAGATATTGGTTTCAAATGAATTAAACACTTATTTGCAAATTCAGAAAGGCGTTTCTTTAATGTATTAGATTGTTTCTGTTCCTCAAGTAAAGTTAATGCTACTATGCCCAAACAGCTTATTTTAGCGTTTCTATGAATAGTGGCACTGCGACAGTGCTCCTGACTGAAATAAGAGCCAACAGCTCCACAGATGCTGAAAGCTGGTTTCCTTGTCACAGAATGTCACTTCATGCAATGTTAAGATCAAAGCTTGCTAAAAGAAAAGATATTGGTTTCAAATGAATTAAACACTTCTTTGCAATGCAGAAAGGCGTTTCTTTAATGCATTAGATTGTTTCTGGTCCTCAAGTAAAGTTACTGCTACTATGCCAAAGCAGTTTATTTTAGCGTTTCTTTGAAGAGGGGCATTGTGTCAGTGCTCTTGACTGAAAGAAGAGACCGCAGCTCTACAGATGCTGAAAAGCTGTTTTCCCTGTAAGAGAATGTCACTTTATGCAAATGATAAGTTCAAAGCTTAAGAACATGAAAGATATTGGTTTAAAATGAATTAAACACTTATTTGCAATGCAGAAAGGCGTTTCTTTAATGTGTTAGATTGTTTCCGCTCCTCAAGTAAAGTAAGTGCTTTTACGCCCAAACAGCTTCTTTTAGCGTTTCCATGAAAAGTGTCACTGTGACTGTGCTCCTGACTGAAATAAGAGCCCTCGGCTCCACAGGTGCTGAAAGCTGGTTTCCTTGTAACGGAATGTCACTTCATGCAATGTTAAGATCAAAGCTTGCAAAAATAAAAGATATTGGATTCAAATGAAGTAAACTCTTATTTGCAATGCAGAAAGGGATTTCTTTAATGCATTAGACTTTTCTGCTTCTCAAGTAAAGTAAGTGCTACTATTGCACAAACAGCTTCTTTTAGCGTTTCTATTAATAGTTGCACTTTGTCAGTGCTCCTGACTGAAAGAAGAGACCGCAGCTCTACAGATGCTGAAATGCTGTTTTCCTTGTAAGAGAATGTCACTTTATGTAATAAGTTCAAAGCTTAAGAAAATGAAAGATATTGGTTTCAAATGAATTAAACACTTATTTGCAAATTCAGAAAGGCGTTTCTTTAATGCATTAGATTGTTTTTGCTCCTCAAGTAAAGTAAGTGCTTTTACGCCCAAACAGCTTCTTTTAGCGTTTCCATGAACAGTGGCACTGTGACAGTGCTCCTGACTGAAATAAGAGCCCTCAGCTCCACAGATGCTGAAAAGCTGTTTTCCTTGTAACAGAATGTCACTTTAAGCAATGTTCAGAGCAAAGCTTGCCAACATGAAAGATGTTTTTGACAAATAAAATAAAGCTTTATGTGCTGTGTAGAAATGCATTTCATTAATATGTTAGATGTTTTCTGCTCCGCAAGCAGAGTTAGTGCGTTGATGCCCAAATAACTGAGTTTAGCGTTTCTATGAACAGTGGCACTGTTTCAGAGTTCCTGAGTGAAAGAAGAGACCGCAAGCTCCACAGATGTTGAAAAGCTATTTTCCTTGTAAAAGAATGTCACTTTATGCAATGTTAAGATCAAAGCTTGCAAAAAGAAAAGATATTGGTTTCAAATGAATTAAACACTTATTTGCAATGCAGAAAGGCGTTTCTTTAATGCGTTAGATTGTTTCTGGTCCTCAAGTAAAGTTACTGCTACTATGCTCAAGCAGCTTATTTTAGCGTTTCTTTGAAGAGGGGCATTGTGTCAGTGCTACTGACTGAAAGAAGAGACCGCAGCTCTACAGATGCTGAAAAGCTGTTTTCCCTGTTAGAGAATGTCACTTTATGCAATGATAAGTTCAAAGCTTAAGAACATGAAAGATATTGGTTTAAAATGAATTAAACACTTATTTGCAATGCAGAAAGGCGTTTCTTTAATGCATTAGATTGTTTCTGCTCCTCAAGTATAGTAAGTGCTTTTATGCCCAAAGTTTATTTTAGCGTTTATATGAACAGTGGCACTGTTTCAGAGTTCCTGAGTGAAAGAAGAGACCGCAAGCTCCACAGATGTTGAAAAGCTATTTTCCTTGTAAAAGAATGTCACTTTATGCAATGTTAAGATCAAAGCTTGCAAAAATAAAAGACATTGGATTCAAATGAAGTAAACTCTTATTTGCAATGCAGAAAGGCGTTTCTTTAACGTGTTAGATTGTTTCTGCTCCTCAAGTAAAGTTAGTGCTACTATGCCCAAACAGCTTGTTTTAGCGTTTCTATGAACAGTGGCACTTTGACAGTGCTCTAAATGAAAGAGGCGAACGCAGGTCCACAGGTGCTGAAAGCTGGTTTCCTTGTAACAGAATGTCACTTTATGCAATGTTAAGATCAAAGCTTGCTAAAAGAAAAGATATTGGTTTCAAATGAATTAAACACTTATTTGCAATGCAGAAAGGCGTTTCTTTAATGCATTAGATTGTTTCTGCTCCTCAAGTAAAGTAAGTGCTTTTACGCCCAAACAGCTTATTTTCGCGTTTCCATGAACAGAGGCACTGTGACAGTGCTCCTGACTGAAATAAGAGCCCACAGCTCCACAGATGCTGAAAAGCTGTTTTCCCTGTAAGAGAATGTCACTTTATGCAATGTTAAGATCAAAGCTTGCTAAAATAAAAGATGTTTTTGTCAAATAAACTGAATCTTTATTTGGAATGTAGAAATGCATTTCATTAATATGTTGGATGTTTTCTGCTCCGCAAGAAGAGTTAGTGTGTTGATGCCCAAATAACTGAGTTTAGCGTTTCTGTGAACAGTGGCACTGTGACAGTGCTCCTGACTGAAAGAAGCGACCGCAGCTTCACAGATGCTGAAAAGCAGTTTTCCCTGTAACGGAATGTCACTTTATGCAATGTTAAGATCAAAGCTTGCAAAAATAAAAGATATTTGATTCAAATGAAGTAAACTCTTATTTGCAATGCAGAAAAGGCGTTTCTTTAATGTGTTAGATGATATCTGCTCCTCAAATAAAGTTAGTGCTACTATTGCACAAACAGCTTCTTTTAGCGTTTCTATGAATAGTTGCACTGTGTCTGTGATCTTGACTGAAAGCAGAGACCGCAGCTCTACAGATGCTGAAAAGCTGTTTTCCCTGTAACAGAATGTCACTTTATGCAATGTAAAGATCAAAGTTTGCTAAAAGAAAAGATATTGGTTTCAAATGAATTAAACTCTTGTATTCAATGCAGAAGGGCGTTTCTTTAATGGCTTAGATGATATCTGCTCCTCAAATAAAGTTAGTGCTACTATTGCACAAACAGCTTCTTTTAGCGTTTCTATAAATAGTTGCACTGTGTCAGTGCTCCTGACTGAAAGAAGAGACCGCAGCTCTACAGATTCTGAAATGCTGTTTTCCTTGTAAGAGAATGTCACTTTATGTAATAAGTTCAAAGCTTAAGAACATGAAAGATATTGGTTTCAAATGAATTAAACACTTATTTGCAAATTCAGAAAGGCGTTTCTTTAATGTATTAGATTGTTTCTGTTCCTCAAGTAAAGTTAATGCTACTATGCCCAAACAGCTTATTTTAGCGTTTCTATGAATAGTGGCACTGCGACAGTGCTCCTGACTGAAATAAGAGCCAACAGCTCCACAGATGCTGAAAGCTGGTTTCCTTGTCACAGAATGTCACTTCATGCAATGTTAAGATCAAAGCTTGCTAAAAGAAAAGATATTGGTTTCAAATGAATTAAACACTTCTTTGCAATGCAGAAAGGCGTTTCTTTAATGCATTAGATTGTTTCTGGTCCTCAAGTAAAGTTACTGCTACTATGCCAAAGCAGTTTATTTTAGCGTTTCTTTGAAGAGGGGCATTGTGTCAGTGCTCTTGACTGAAAGAAGAGACCGCAGCTCTACAGATGCTGAAAAGCTGTTTTCCCTGTAAGAGAATGTCACTTTATGCAATGATAAGTTCAAGGCTTAAGAACATGAAAGATATTGGTTTAAAATGAATTAAACACTTATTTGCAATGCAGAAAGGCGTTTCTTTAATGTGTTAGATTGTTTCCGCTCCTCAAGTAAAGTAAGTGCTTTTACGCCCAAACAGCTTCTTTTAGCGTTTCCATGAACAGTGTCACTGTGACTGTGCTCCTGAATGAAATAAGAGCCCTCGGCTCCACAGGTGCTGAAAGCTGGTTTCCTTGTAACGGAATGTCACTTCATGCAATGTTAAGATCAAAGCTTGCAAAAATAAAAGATATTGGATTCAAATGAAGTAAACTCTTATTTGCAATGCAGAAAGGGGTTTCTTTAATGCATTAGACTGTTTCTGCTTCTCAAGTAAAGTAAGTGCTTTTACGCCCAAACAGCTTCTTTTAGCGTTTCCATGAATAGTGGCACTGTGACAGTATTCCTGACGGAAATAAGAGCCCTCAGCTCCACAGATGCTGAAAAGCTGTTTTCCTTCTAAGAGAATGTCACTTTATGCAATGTTAAGATCAAAGATTGCAAAAATAAAAAATATCGGATTCAAATGAAGTAAACTCTTATTTGCAATGCAGAAAAGGCGTTTCTTTAATCTGTTACATTGTTTCTGGTCCTCAAGTGAAGTTACTGCTACTATGCCCAAACAGCTTATTTTAGCGTTTCTTTGAAGAGGGGCATTGTGACAGTGCTCTTGACTGAAAGAAGAGACCGCAGCTCTACAGATGCTGAAAAGCTGTTTTCCCTGTAAGAGAATGTCACTTTATGCAAATGATAAGTTCAAAGCTTAAGAACATGAAAGATATTGGTTTAAAATGAATTAAACACTTATTTGCAATGCAGAAAGGCGTTTCTTTAATGTGTTAGATTGTTTCCGCTCCTCAAGTAAAGTAAGTGCTTTTACGCCCAAACAGCTTCTTTTAGCGTTTCCATGAAAAGTGTCACTGTGACTGTGCTCCTGACTGAAATAAGAGCCCTCGGCTCCACAGGTGCTGAAAGCTGGTTTCCTTGTAACGGAATGTCACTTCATGCAATGTTAAGATCAAAGCTTGCAAAAATAAAAGATATTGGATTCAAATGAAGTAAACTCTTATTTGCAATGCAGAAAGGGATTTCTTTAATGCATTAGACTTTTCTGCTTCTCAAGTAAAGTAAGTGCTACTATTGCACAAACAGCTTCTTTTAGCGTTTCTATTAATAGTTGCACTTTGTCAGTGCTCCTGACTGAAAGAAGAGACCGCAGCTCTACAGATGCTGAAATGCTGTTTTCCTTGTAAGAGAATGTCACTTTATGTAATAAGTTCAAAGCTTAAGAAAATGAAAGATATTGGTTTCAAATGAATTAAACACTTATTTGCAAATTCAGAAAGGCGTTTCTTTAATGCATTAGATTGTTTTTGCTCCTCAAGTAAAGTAAGTGCTTTTACGCCCAAACAGCTTCTTTTAGCGTTTCCATGAACAGTGGCACTGTGACAGTGCTCCTGACTGAAATAAGAGCCCTCAGCTCCACAGATGCTGAAAAGCTGTTTTCCTTGTAACAGAATGTCACTTTAAGCAATGTTCAGAGCAAAGCTTGCCAACATGAAAGATGTTTTTGACAAATAAAATAAAGCTTTATGTGCTGTGTAGAAATGCATTTCATTAATATGTTAGATGTTTTCTGCTCCGCAAGCAGAGTTAGTGCGTTGATGCCCAAATAACTGAGTTTAGCGTTTCTATGAACAGTGGCACTGTTTCAGAGTTCCTGAGTGAAAGAAGAGACCGCAAGCTCCACAGATGTTGAAAAGCTATTTTCCTTGTAAAAGAATGTCACTTTATGCAATGTTAAGATCAAAGCTTGCAAAAAGAAAAGATATTGGTTTCAAATGAATTAAACACTTATTTGCAATGCAGAAAGGCGTTTCTTTAATGCGTTAGATTGTTTCTGGTCCTCAAGTAAAGTTACTGCTACTATGCTCAAGCAGCTTATTTTAGCGTTTCTTTGAAGAGGGGCATTGTGTCAGTGCTACTGACTGAAAGAAGAGACCGCAGCTCTACAGATGCTGAAAAGCTGTTTTCCCTGTTAGAGAATGTCACTTTATGCAATGATAAGTTCAAAGCTTAAGAACATGAAAGATATTGGTTTAAAATGAATTAAACACTTATTTGCAATGCAGAAAGGCGTTTCTTTAATGCATTAGATTGTTTCTGCTCCTCAAGTATAGTAAGTGCTTTTATGCCCAAAGTTTATTTTAGCGTTTATATGAACAGTGGCACTGTTTCAGAGTTCCTGAGTGAAAGAAGAGACCGCAAGCTCCACAGATGTTGAAAAGCTATTTTCCTTGTAAAAGAATGTCACTTTATGCAATGTTAAGATCAAAGCTTGCAAAAATAAAAGACATTGGATTCAAATGAAGTAAACTCTTATTTGCAATGCAGAAAGGCGTTTCTTTAACGTGTTAGATTGTTTCTGCTCCTCAAGTAAAGTTAGTGCTACTATGCCCAAACAGCTTGTTTTAGCGTTTCTATGAACAGTGGCACTTTGACAGTGCTCTAAATGAAAGAGGCGAACGCAGGTCCACAGGTGCTGAAAGCTGGTTTCCTTGTAACAGAATGTCACTTTATGCAATGTTAAGATCAAAGCTTGCTAAAAGAAAAGATATTGGTTTCAAATGAATTAAACACTTATTTGCAATGCAGAAAGGCGTTTCTTTAATGCATTAGATTGTTTCTGCTCCTCAAGTAAAGTAAGTGCTTTTACGCCCAAACAGCTTATTTTCGCGTTTCCATGAACAGAGGCACTGTGACAGTGCTCCTGACTGAAATAAGAGCCCACAGCTCCACAGATGCTGAAAAGCTGTTTTCCCTGTAAGAGAATGTCACTTTATGCAATGTTAAGATCAAAGCTTGCTAAAATAAAAGATGTTTTTGTCAAATAAACTGAATCTTTATTTGGAATGTAGAAATGCATTTCATTAATATGTTGGATGTTTTCTGCTCCGCAAGAAGAGTTAGTGTGTTGATGCCCAAATAACTGAGTTTAGCGTTTCTGTGAACAGTGGCACTGTGACAGTGCTCCTGACTGAAAGAAGCGACCGCAGCTTCACAGATGCTGAAAAGCAGTTTTCCCTGTAACGGAATGTCACTTTATGCAATGTTAAGATCAAAGCTTGCAAAAATAAAAGATATTTGATTCAAATGAAGTAAACTCTTATTTGCAATGCAGAAAAGGCGTTTCTTTAATGTGTTAGATGATATCTGCTCCTCAAATAAAGTTAGTGCTACTATTGCACAAACAGCTTCTTTTAGCGTTTCTATGAATAGTTGCACTGTGTCTGTGATCTTGACTGAAAGCAGAGACCGCAGCTCTACAGATGCTGAAAAGCTGTTTTCCCTGTAACAGAATGTCACTTTATGCAATGTAAAGATCAAAGTTTGCTAAAAGAAAAGATATTGGTTTCAAATGAATTAAACTCTTGTATTCAATGCAGAAGGGCGTTTCTTTAATGGCTTAGATGATATCTGCTCCTCAAATAAAGTTAGTGCTACTATTGCACAAACAGCTTCTTTTAGCGTTTCTATAAATAGTTGCACTGTGTCAGTGCTCCTGACTGAAAGAAGAGACCGCAGCTCTACAGATTCTGAAATGCTGTTTTCCTTGTAAGAGAATGTCACTTTATGTAATAAGTTCAAAGCTTAAGAACATGAAAGATATTGGTTTCAAATGAATTAAACACTTATTTGCAAATTCAGAAAGGCGTTTCTTTAATGTATTAGATTGTTTCTGTTCCTCAAGTAAAGTTAATGCTACTATGCCCAAACAGCTTATTTTAGCGTTTCTATGAATAGTGGCACTGCGACAGTGCTCCTGACTGAAATAAGAGCCAACAGCTCCACAGATGCTGAAAGCTGGTTTCCTTGTCACAGAATGTCACTTCATGCAATGTTAAGATCAAAGCTTGCTAAAAGAAAAGATATTGGTTTCAAATGAATTAAACACTTCTTTGCAATGCAGAAAGGCGTTTCTTTAATGCATTAGATTGTTTCTGGTCCTCAAGTAAAGTTACTGCTACTATGCCAAAGCAGTTTATTTTAGCGTTTCTTTGAAGAGGGGCATTGTGTCAGTGCTCTTGACTGAAAGAAGAGACCGCAGCTCTACAGATGCTGAAAAGCTGTTTTCCCTGTAAGAGAATGTCACTTTATGCAATGATAAGTTCAAGGCTTAAGAACATGAAAGATATTGGTTTAAAATGAATTAAACACTTATTTGCAATGCAGAAAGGCGTTTCTTTAATGTGTTAGATTGTTTCCGCTCCTCAAGTAAAGTAAGTGCTTTTACGCCCAAACAGCTTCTTTTAGCGTTTCCATGAACAGTGTCACTGTGACTGTGCTCCTGAATGAAATAAGAGCCCTCGGCTCCACAGGTGCTGAAAGCTGGTTTCCTTGTAACGGAATGTCACTTCATGCAATGTTAAGATCAAAGCTTGCAAAAATAAAAGATATTGGATTCAAATGAAGTAAACTCTTATTTGCAATGCAGAAAGGGGTTTCTTTAATGCATTAGACTGTTTCTGCTTCTCAAGTAAAGTAAGTGCTTTTACGCCCAAACAGCTTCTTTTAGCGTTTCCATGAATAGTGGCACTGTGACAGTATTCCTGACGGAAATAAGAGCCCTCAGCTCCACAGATGCTGAAAAGCTGTTTTCCTTCTAAGAGAATGTCACTTTATGCAATGTTAAGATCAAAGATTGCAAAAATAAAAAATATCGGATTCAAATGAAGTAAACTCTTATTTGCAATGCAGAAAAGGCGTTTCTTTAATCTGTTACATTGTTTCTGGTCCTCAAGTGAAGTTACTGCTACTATGCCCAAACAGCTTATTTTAGCGTTTCTTTGAAGAGGGGCATTGTGACAGTGCTCTTGACTGAAAGAAGAGACCGCAGCTCTACAGATGCTGAAAAGCTGTTTTCCCTGTAAGAGAATGTCACTTTATGCAAATGATAAGTTCAAAGCTTAAGAACATGAAAGATATTGGTTTAAAATGAATTAAACACTTATTTGCAATGCAGAAAGGCGTTTCTTTAATGTGTTAGATTGTTTCCGCTCCTCAAGTAAAGTAAGTGCTTTTACGCCCAAACAGCTTCTTTTAGCGTTTCCATGAAAAGTGTCACTGTGACTGTGCTCCTGACTGAAATAAGAGCCCTCGGCTCCACAGGTGCTGAAAGCTGGTTTCCTTGTAACGGAATGTCACTTCATGCAATGTTAAGATCAAAGCTTGCAAAAATAAAAGATATTGGATTCAAATGAAGTAAACTCTTATTTGCAATGCAGAAAGGGATTTCTTTAATGCATTAGACTTTTCTGCTTCTCAAGTAAAGTAAGTGCTACTATTGCACAAACAGCTTCTTTTAGCGTTTCTATTAATAGTTGCACTTTGTCAGTGCTCCTGACTGAAAGAAGAGACCGCAGCTCTACAGATGCTGAAATGCTGTTTTCCTTGTAAGAGAATGTCACTTTATGTAATAAGTTCAAAGCTTAAGAAAATGAAAGATATTGGTTTCAAATGAATTAAACACTTATTTGCAAATTCAGAAAGGCGTTTCTTTAATGCATTAGATTGTTTTTGCTCCTCAAGTAAAGTAAGTGCTTTTACGCCCAAACAGCTTCTTTTAGCGTTTCCATGAACAGTGGCACTGTGACAGTGCTCCTGACTGAAATAAGAGCCCTCAGCTCCACAGATGCTGAAAAGCTGTTTTCCTTGTAACAGAATGTCACTTTAAGCAATGTTCAGAGCAAAGCTTGCCAACATGAAAGATGTTTTTGACAAATAAAATAAAGCTTTATGTGCTGTGTAGAAATGCATTTCATTAATATGTTAGATGTTTTCTGCTCCGCAAGCAGAGTTAGTGCGTTGATGCCCAAATAACTGAGTTTAGCGTTTCTATGAACAGTGGCACTGTTTCAGAGTTCCTGAGTGAAAGAAGAGACCGCAAGCTCCACAGATGTTGAAAAGCTATTTTCCTTGTAAAAGAATGTCACTTTATGCAATGTTAAGATCAAAGCTTGCAAAAAGAAAAGATATTGGTTTCAAATGAATTAAACACTTATTTGCAATGCAGAAAGGCGTTTCTTTAATGCGTTAGATTGTTTCTGGTCCTCAAGTAAAGTTACTGCTACTATGCTCAAGCAGCTTATTTTAGCGTTTCTTTGAAGAGGGGCATTGTGTCAGTGCTACTGACTGAAAGAAGAGACCGCAGCTCTACAGATGCTGAAAAGCTGTTTTCCCTGTTAGAGAATGTCACTTTATGCAATGATAAGTTCAAAGCTTAAGAACATGAAAGATATTGGTTTAAAATGAATTAAACACTTATTTGCAATGCAGAAAGGCGTTTCTTTAATGCATTAGATTGTTTCTGCTCCTCAAGTATAGTAAGTGCTTTTATGCCCAAAGTTTATTTTAGCGTTTATATGAACAGTGGCACTGTTTCAGAGTTCCTGAGTGAAAGAAGAGACCGCAAGCTCCACAGATGTTGAAAAGCTATTTTCCTTGTAAAAGAATGTCACTTTATGCAATGTTAAGATCAAAGCTTGCAAAAATAAAAGACATTGGATTCAAATGAAGTAAACTCTTATTTGCAATGCAGAAAGGCGTTTCTTTAACGTGTTAGATTGTTTCTGCTCCTCAAGTAAAGTTAGTGCTACTATGCCCAAACAGCTTGTTTTAGCGTTTCTATGAACAGTGGCACTTTGACAGTGCTCTAAATGAAAGAGGCGAACGCAGGTCCACAGGTGCTGAAAGCTGGTTTCCTTGTAACAGAATGTCACTTTATGCAATGTTAAGATCAAAGCTTGCTAAAAGAAAAGATATTGGTTTCAAATGAATTAAACACTTATTTGCAATGCAGAAAGGCGTTTCTTTAATGCATTAGATTGTTTCTGCTCCTCAAGTAAAGTAAGTGCTTTTACGCCCAAACAGCTTATTTTCGCGTTTCCATGAACAGAGGCACTGTGACAGTGCTCCTGACTGAAATAAGAGCCCACAGCTCCACAGATGCTGAAAAGCTGTTTTCCCTGTAAGAGAATGTCACTTTATGCAATGTTAAGATCAAAGCTTGCTAAAATAAAAGATGTTTTTGTCAAATAAACTGAATCTTTATTTGGAATGTAGAAATGCATTTCATTAATATGTTGGATGTTTTCTGCTCCGCAAGAAGAGTTAGTGTGTTGATGCCCAAATAACTGAGTTTAGCGTTTCTGTGAACAGTGGCACTGTGACAGTGCTCCTGACTGAAAGAAGCGACCGCAGCTTCACAGATGCTGAAAAGCAGTTTTCCCTGTAACGGAATGTCACTTTATGCAATGTTAAGATCAAAGCTTGCAAAAATAAAAGATATTTGATTCAAATGAAGTAAACTCTTATTTGCAATGCAGAAAAGGCGTTTCTTTAATGTGTTAGATGATATCTGCTCCTCAAATAAAGTTAGTGCTACTATTGCACAAACAGCTTCTTTTAGCGTTTCTATGAATAGTTGCACTGTGTCTGTGATCTTGACTGAAAGCAGAGACCGCAGCTCTACAGATGCTGAAAAGCTGTTTTCCCTGTAACAGAATGTCACTTTATGCAATGTAAAGATCAAAGTTTGCTAAAAGAAAAGATATTGGTTTCAAATGAATTAAACTCTTGTATTCAATGCAGAAGGGCGTTTCTTTAATGGCTTAGATGATATCTGCTCCTCAAATAAAGTTAGTGCTACTATTGCACAAACAGCTTCTTTTAGCGTTTCTATAAATAGTTGCACTGTGTCAGTGCTCCTGACTGAAAGAAGAGACCGCAGCTCTACAGATTCTGAAATGCTGTTTTCCTTGTAAGAGAATGTCACTTTATGTAATAAGTTCAAAGCTTAAGAACATGAAAGATATTGGTTTCAAATGAATTAAACACTTATTTGCAAATTCAGAAAGGCGTTTCTTTAATGTATTAGATTGTTTCTGTTCCTCAAGTAAAGTTAATGCTACTATGCCCAAACAGCTTATTTTAGCGTTTCTATGAATAGTGGCACTGCGACAGTGCTCCTGACTGAAATAAGAGCCAACAGCTCCACAGATGCTGAAAGCTGGTTTCCTTGTCACAGAATGTCACTTCATGCAATGTTAAGATCAAAGCTTGCTAAAAGAAAAGATATTGGTTTCAAATGAATTAAACACTTCTTTGCAATGCAGAAAGGCGTTTCTTTAATGCATTAGATTGTTTCTGGTCCTCAAGTAAAGTTACTGCTACTATGCCAAAGCAGTTTATTTTAGCGTTTCTTTGAAGAGGGGCATTGTGTCAGTGCTCTTGACTGAAAGAAGAGACCGCAGCTCTACAGATGCTGAAAAGCTGTTTTCCCTGTAAGAGAATGTCACTTTATGCAATGATAAGTTCAAGGCTTAAGAACATGAAAGATATTGGTTTAAAATGAATTAAACACTTATTTGCAATGCAGAAAGGCGTTTCTTTAATGTGTTAGATTGTTTCCGCTCCTCAAGTAAAGTAAGTGCTTTTACGCCCAAACAGCTTCTTTTAGCGTTTCCATGAACAGTGTCACTGTGACTGTGCTCCTGAATGAAATAAGAGCCCTCGGCTCCACAGGTGCTGAAAGCTGGTTTCCTTGTAACGGAATGTCACTTCATGCAATGTTAAGATCAAAGCTTGCAAAAATAAAAGATATTGGATTCAAATGAAGTAAACTCTTATTTGCAATGCAGAAAGGGGTTTCTTTAATGCATTAGACTGTTTCTGCTTCTCAAGTAAAGTAAGTGCTTTTACGCCCAAACAGCTTCTTTTAGCGTTTCCATGAATAGTGGCACTGTGACAGTATTCCTGACGGAAATAAGAGCCCTCAGCTCCACAGATGCTGAAAAGCTGTTTTCCTTCTAAGAGAATGTCACTTTATGCAATGTTAAGATCAAAGATTGCAAAAATAAAAAATATCGGATTCAAATGAAGTAAACTCTTATTTGCAATGCAGAAAAGGCGTTTCTTTAATCTGTTACATTGTTTCTGGTCCTCAAGTGAAGTTACTGCTACTATGCCCAAACAGCTTATTTTAGCGTTTCTTTGAAGAGGGGCATTGTGACAGTGCTCTTGACTGAAAGAAGAGACCGCAGCTCTACAGATGCTGAAAAGCTGTTTTCCCTGTAAGAGAATGTCACTTTATGCAAATGATAAGTTCAAAGCTTAAGAACATGAAAGATATTGGTTTAAAATGAATTAAACACTTATTTGCAATGCAGAAAGGCGTTTCTTTAATGTGTTAGATTGTTTCCGCTCCTCAAGTAAAGTAAGTGCTTTTACGCCCAAACAGCTTCTTTTAGCGTTTCCATGAAAAGTGTCACTGTGACTGTGCTCCTGACTGAAATAAGAGCCCTCGGCTCCACAGGTGCTGAAAGCTGGTTTCCTTGTAACAGAATGTCACTTTAATGCAATGTTAAGATCAAAGCTTGCTAAAAGAAAAGATATTGGTTTCAAATGAATTAAACACTTCTTTGCAATGCAGAAAGGCGTTTCTTTAATGCATTAGATTGTTTCTGGTCCTCAAGTAAAGTTACTGCTACTATGCTCAAGCAGCTTATTTTAGCGTTTCTTTGAAGAGGGGCATTGTGTCAGTGCTACTGACTGAAAGAAGAGACCGCAGCTCTACAGATGCTGAAAAGCTGTTTTCCCTGTTAGAGAATGTCACTTTATGCAATGATAAGTTCAAAGCTTAAGAACATGAAAGATATTGGTTTAAAATGAATTAAACACTTATTTGCAATGCAGAAAGGCGTTTCTTTAATGAATTAGATTGTTTCTGCTCCTCAAGTATAGTAAGTGCTTTTATGCCCAAAGTTTATTTTAGCGTTTATATGAACAGTGGCACTGTTTCAGAGTTCCTGAGTGAAAGAAGAGACCGCTAGCTCCACAGATGTTGAAAAGCTATTTTCCTTGTAAAAGAATGTCACTTTATGCAATGTTAAGATCAAAGCTTGCAAAAATAAAAGACATTGGATTCAAATGAAGTAAACTCTTATTTGCAATGCAGAAAGGCGTTTCTTTAACGTGTTAGATTGTTTCTGCTCCTCAAGTAAAGTTAGTGCTACTATGTCCAAACAGCTTGTTTTAGCGTTTCTATGAACAGTGGCACTTTGACAGTGCTCTAAATGAAAGAGGCGAACGCAGGTCCACAGGTGCTGAAAGCTGGTTTCCTTGTAACAGAATGTCACTTTATGCAATGTTAAGATCAAAGCTTGCTAAAAGAAAAGATATTGGTTTCAAATGAATTAAACACTTATTTGCAATGCAGAAAGGCGTTTCTTTAATGCATTAGATTGTTTCTGCTCCTCAAGTAAAGTAAGTGCTTTTACGCCCAAACAGCTTATTTTCGCGTTTCCATGAACAGTGGCACGGTGACAGTGCTCCTGACTGAAATAAGAGCCCACAGCTCCACAGATGCTGAAAAGCTGTTTTCCCTGTAAGAGAATGTCAGTTCATGCAATGTTAAGATCAAAGCTTGCTAAAATAAAAGATGTTTTTGTCAAATAAACTAAATCTTTATTTGCAATGTAGAAATGCATTTCATTAATATGTTGGATGTTTTCTGCTCCGCAAGAAGAGTTAGTGTGTTGATGCCCAAATAACTGAGTTTAGCGTTTCTGTGAACAGTGGCACTGTGACAGTGCTCCTGACTGAAAGAAGCGACCGCAGCTTCACAGATGCTGAAAAGCAGTTTTCCCTGTAACGGAATATCACTTTATGCAATGTTAAGATCAAAGCTTGCAAAAATAAAAGATATTGGATTCAAATGAAGTAAACTCTTATTTGCAATGCAGAAAAGGCGTTTCTTTAATGTGTTAGATGATATCTGCTCCTCAAATAAAGTTAGTGCTACTATTGCACAAACAGCTTCTTTTAGCGTTTCTATAAATAGTTGCACTGTGTCAGTGCTCCTGACTGAAAGAAGAGACCGCAGCTCTACAGATGCTGAAATGCTGTTTTCCTTGTAAGAGAATGTCACTTTATGTAATAAGTTCAAAGCTTAAGAACATGAAAGATATTGGTTTCAAATGAATTAAACACTTATTTGCAAATTCAGAAAGGCGTTTCTTTAATGTATTAGATTGTTTCTGTTCCTCAAGTAAAGTTAATGCTACTATGCCCAAACAGCTTATTTTAGCGTTTCTATGAATAGTGGCACTGCGACAGTGCTCCTGACTGAAATAAGAGCCAACAGCTCCACAGATGCTGAAAGCTGGTTTCCTTGTCACAGAATGTCACTTCATGCAATGTTAAGATCAAAGCTTGCTAAAAGAAAAGATATTGGTTTCAAATGAATTAAACACTTCTTTGCAATGCAGAAAGGCGTTTCTTTAATGCATTAGATTGTTTCTGGTCCTCAAGTAAAGTTACTGCTACTATGCCCAAGCAGTTTATTTTAGCGTTTCTTTGAAGAGGGGCATTGTGTCAGTGCTCTTGACTGAAAGAAGAGACCGCAGCTCTACAGATGCTGAAAAGCTGTTTTCCCTGTAAGAGAATGTCACTTCATGCAATGATAAGTTCAAGGCTTAAGAACATGAAAGATATTGGTTTAAAATGAATTAAACACTTATTTGCAATGCAGAAAGGCGTTTCTTTAATGTGTTAGATTGTTTCCGCTCCTCAAGTAAAGTAAGTGCTTTTACGCCCAAACAGCTTCTTTTAGCGTTTCCATGAACAGTGTCACTGTGACTGTGCTCCTGACTGAAATAAGAGCCCTCGGCTCCACAGGTGCTGAAAGCTGGTTTCCTTGTAACGGAATGTCACTTCATGCAATGTTAAGATCAAAGCTTGCAAAAATAAAAGATATTGGATTCAAATGAAGTAAACTCTTATTTGCAATGCAGAAAGGGGTTTCTTTAATGCATTAGACTGTTTCTGCTTCTCAAGTAAAGTAAGTGCTACTATTGCACAAACGGCTTCTTTTAGCGTTTCTATGAATAGTTGCACTGTGACAGTGCTCCTGAGTGAAAGAAGAGACCGCAGCTCTACAGATGCTGAAAAGCTGTTTTCCTTGTAAGAAAATGTCACTTTATGCAATGATAAGTTCAAAGCTTAAGAAAATGAAAGATATTGGTTTCAAATGAATTAAACACTTATTTGCAATGCAGAAAGGCGTTTCTTTAATGCATTAGATTGTTTTTGCTCCTCAAGTAAAGTAAGTGCTTTTACGCCCAAACAGCTTCTTTTAGCATTTCCATGAACAGTGGCACTGTGACAGTGCTCCTGACTGAAATAAGAGCCCTCAGCTCCACAGATAATGAAAAGCTGTTTTCCTTGTAAGAGAATGTCACTTTATGCAATGTTAAGATCAAAGCTTGCAAAAATAAAAAATATTGGATTCAAATGAAGTAAACTCTTATTTGCAATGCAGAAAAGGCGTTTCTTTAATGTGTTACATTGTTTCTGGTCCTCAAGTAAAGTTACTGCTACTATGCCCAAACAGCTTATTTTAGCGTTTCTATGAATAGTGGCACTGCGACAGTGCTCCTGACTGAAATAACACCCCACAGCTCCACAGATGCTGAAAAGCTGCTTTCCCTGTAACAGAATGTCACTTTATGCAATGTTGAGATCAAAGCTTGCTAAAAGAAAAGATATTGGGTTTCAAATGAATTAAACACTTATTTGCAAATTCAGAAAGGCGTTTCTTTAATGCATTAGATTGTTTCTGTTCCTCAAGTAAAGTTAATGCTACTATGCCCAAACAGCTTGTTTTAGCGTTTCTATGAATAGTGGCACTTTGACAGTGCTCCTGAATGAAAGAAGCGAACGCAGGTCCACAGATGCTGAAAGCTGGTTTCCTTGTAACAGAATGTCACTTTATGCAATGTTAAGATCAAAGCTTGCTAAAATAAAAGATATTGGGTTTCAAATGAATTAAACTCTTGTATTCAATGCAGAAAGGCGTTTCTTTAATGTCTTAGATGATATCTGGTCCTCAAATAAAGGTAGTGCTACTATTGCACAAACAGCTTCTTTTAGCGTTTCTATGAATAGTTGCACTGTGTCAGTGCTCCTGACTGAAAGAAGAGACCGCAGCTCTACAGATGCTGAAAAGCTGTTTTCCTTGTAAGAGAATGTCACTTTATGAAATAAGTTCAGAGCTTAAGAAAATGAAAGATATTGGTTTCAAATGAATTAAACACTTATTTGCAATGCAGAAAGGCGTTTCTTTAATGCATTAGATTGTTTCTAATCCTCAAGTAAAGTAAGTGATTTTACGCCCAAACAGCTTCTTTTAGCGTTTCCATGAACAGTGGCACTGTTTCAGAGTTCCTGAGTTAAAGAACAGACCGCAAGCTCCACAGATGTTGAAAAGCTATTTTCCTTGTAAAAGAATGTCACTTTATGCAATGTTAAGATCAAAGCTTGCAAAAATAAAAGATATTGGATTCAAATGAAGTAAACTCTTATTTGCAATGCAGAAAGGTGTTTCTTTAATGTGTTAGATTATATCTGGTCCTCAAGTAAGATTTGTGCTACTGTGCCCAAACAGCTTATTTTAGCGTTTCTATGAATAGTGGCACTGCGACAGTGCTCCTGAGTGAAGAAGAGACTGCAGCTTTACAGATGCTGAACAGCAGTTTTCCCTGTAACAGAATGTTACTTTATGCAATGTTAAGATCAAAGCTTGCTAAATAAAAGATATTGGGTTTCAAATGAATTAAACTCTTGTTTTCAATGCAGAAAGGCGTTTCTTTAATGTGTAAGATTGTTTCTGCTCCTAAAGTCAAGTTAGTGCTACTATGCCCAAACAGCTTATTTTAGCGTTTCTATGAACAGTGGCACTGCGACAGTGCTCATGAATGAAAGAAGCGAACGCAGGTCCACAAGTGCTGAAAGCTGGTTTCCCTGTAACAGAATGTCACTTTATGCAATGTTAAGATCAAAGCTTGCTAAAAGAAAAGATATTGGTTTTCAAATGAATTAAACACTTATTTGCAATGCAGAAAGACGTTTCTTTAATGCATTAGATTGTTTCTGCTCCTCAAGTAAAGTAAGTGATTTTATGCCCAAACAGCTTATTTTAGCGTTTCCATGAACAGTGGCACTGTGACAGTGCTCCTGACTGAAATAAGAGCCCACAGCTCCACAGATGCTGAAAAGCAGTTTTCCCTGTAACGGAATGTCACTTTATGCAATGTTACGATCAAAGCTTGCAAAAATAAAAGATATTGGATTCAGATGAAGTAAACTCTTGTTTTCAATGCAGAAAGGCGTTTCTTTTATGTCTTAGATGATATCTGCTCCTTAAATAAAGTTAGTGCTACTATTGCACAAACAGCTTCTTTTAGCGTTTCAATGAACAGTGGCACTTTTTCAGAGTTCCTGAGTGAAAGAAGAGACCGCAAGCTCCACAGATGTTGAAAAGCTATTTTCCTTGTAAAAGAATGTCACTTTATGCAATGTTAAGATCAAAGCTTGCAAAAATAAAAGATATTGTATTCAAATGAAGTAAACTCTTATTTGCAATGCAGAAAGGGGTTTCTTTAATGCATTAGACTGATTCTGCTTCTCAAGTAAAGTAAGTGCTTTTACGCCCAAACAGCTTCTTTTAGCGTTTCCATGAACAGTGGCAATGTGACAGTATTCCTGACGGAAATAAGAGCCCTCAGCTCCACAGATGCTGAAAAGCTGTTTTCCTTTTAAGAGAATGTCACTTTATGCAATGTTAAGATCAAAGCTTGCAAAAATAAAAAATATCGGATTCAAATGAAGTAAACTCTTATTTGCAATGCAGAAAAGGCGTTTCTTTAATGCATTAGACTGTTTCTGCTTCTCAAGTAAAGTAAGTGCTTTTACGCCCAAACAGCTTATTTTAGCGTTTCTATGAATAGTGGCACTGCGACAGTGCTCCTGACTGAAATAAGAGCCCACAGCTCCACAGACGCTGAAAAGCTGTTTTCCCTGTAACAGAATGTCACTTTATGCAATGTTAAGATCAAAGCTTGCTAAAATAAAAGATATTGGATTTCAAATGAATTAAACTCTTGTATTCAATGCAGAAAGGCGTTTCTTTAATGTCTTAGATGATATCTGTTCCTCAAATAAAGCTAGTGCTACTATTGCTCATACAGCTTCTTTTAGCGTTTCAATGAACAGTGGCACTGTTTCAGAGTTCCTGAGTGAAAGAAGAGACCGCAAGCTCCACAGATGCTGAAAAGCTATTTTCCTTGTAAAAGAATGTCACTTTATGCAATGTTAAGATCACAGCTTGCAAAAATAAAAGATATTGGATTCAAATGAATTAAACTCTTGTTTTCAAAGCAGAAAGGCGTTTCTTTAATGTGTTAGATTGTTTCCGCTCCTCAAGTAATGTAAGTGCTTTTACGCCCAAACAGCTTCTTTTAGCGTTTCCATGAACAGTGTCACTGTGACTGTGCTCCTGACTGAAATAAGAGCCCTCGGCTCCACAGGTGCTGAAAGCTGGTTTCCTTGTAACGGAATGTCACTTCATGCAATGTTAAGATCAAAGCTTGCAAAAATAAAAGATATTGGATTCAAATGAAAGTAAACTCTTATTTGCAATGCAGAAAGGGGTTTCTTTAATGCATTAGACTGTTTCTGCTTCTCAAGTAAAGTAAGTGCTTTTATGCCCAAACAGCTTATTTTAGCGTTTCCATGAACAGTGGCACTGTGACAGTGCTCCTGACTGAAATAAGCGCCCACAGCTCCACAGATGCTGAAAAGCTGTTTTCCCTGTAAGAGAATGTCAGTTCATGCAATGTTCAGAGCAAAGCTTGCCAATATGAAAGATGTTTTTGTCAAATAAAATAAAGCTTTATTTGCAATGTAGAAATGCATTTCATTAATATGTTGGATGTTTTCTGCTCTGCAAGCAGAGTTAGTGCGTTGATGCCTAAATCAAAGCTTGCTAGTTTAGCGTTTCTGTGAACAGTGGCACTGTGACAGTGCACCTGAGTGAAAGAAGCGACCGCAGCTCCACAGATCATGAAAAGCAGTTTTCCCTGCAAGAGAATGTCACTTCATGCAATGATAAATTCAAAGCTTGCAAAAATAAAATATATTGATTTCAAATGAATGAAACTCTTATTTGCAAAGCAGAAAGGCGTTACTTTAATGTGTTACAATGTTTCTGGTCCTCAAGTAAAGTTACTGCAACTATGCCCAAGCAGCTTATTTTAGCTTTTCTTTGAAGAGGGGCACTGCGACAATGCTCCTGACTGAAATAAGAGCCCACAGCTCCACAGATGCTGAAAAGCTGTTTTCCCTGTAACAGAATGTCACTTTATGCAATGTTAAGATCAAAGCTTGCTAAAAGAAAAGATATTGGTTTCAAATGAATTAAACTCTTATTTGCAAAGCAGAAAGGCGTTTCTTTAATGTCTTAGATGATATCTGCTCCTCAAATAAAGTTAGTGCTACTATTGCACAAACAGCTTATTTTAGCGTTTCTATGAAGAGGTGCATTGTGTCAGTGCTCCTGACTGAAAGAAGAGACCGCAAGTTCCACAGATGTTGAAAAGCTATTTTCCTTGTAAAGGAATGTCACTTAATGCAATGTTCAGAGCAAAGCTTGCCAACATGAAAGATGTTTTTGTCAAATAAACTAAAGCTTTATGTGCTGTGTAGAAATGCATTTCATTAATATGTTAGATGTTTTCTGCTCCGCAAGCAGAGTTAGTGCGTTGATGCCAAAATAACTGAGTTTAGCGTTTCTGTGAACAGTGGCACTGTGACAGTGCACCTGAGTGAAAGAAGCGACCGCAGCTCCACAGATCATGAAAAGCAGTTTTCCCTGTAACGGAATGTCACTTTATGCAATGTTAAGATCAATTAAACACTTATTTGCAATGCAGAAAGCGTTTCTTTAATGCATTAGATTGTTTCTGCTCCTCAAGTAAAGTAAGTGCTTTTACGCCCAAACAGCTTCTTTTAGCGTTTCCATGAACAGTGGCACTGTGACAGTGCTTCTGACGGAAATAAGAGCCCTCAGCTCCACAGATGCTGAAAAGCTGTTTTCCTTGTAAGAGAATGTCACTTTATGCAATGTTAAGATCACAGCTTGCAAAAATAAAAAATATCGGATTTAAATGAAGTAAACTCTTATTTGTAATACAGAAAAGGCGTTTCTTTAATGTGTTACATTGTTTCTGGTCCTCAAGTAAAGTTGCTGCTACTATGCCCAAACAGCTTATTTTAGCGTTTCTATGAATAGTGGCACTGCGACAGTGCTCCTGACTGAAATAAGAGCCCACAGCTCCACAGATGCTGAAAAGCTGTTTTCCCTGTAGAGAATGTCAGTTCATGTAATGTTCAGAGCAAAGATTGCCAATATGAAAGATGTTTTTGTCAAATAAAATAAAGCTTTATTTGCATTGTAGAAATGCATTTCATTAATATGTTGGATGTTTTCTGCTCCGCAAGCAGAGTTAGTGCGTTGATGCCAAAATAATTGAGTTTAGCGTTTCTGTGAACAGTGGCACTGTGACAGTGCACCTGAGTGAAAGAAGCGACCGCAGCTCCACAGATCATGAAAAGCAGTTTTCCCTGTAACGGAATGTCACTTTATGCAATGTTAAGATCAAAGCTTGCTGAAATAAAAGATATTGATTTCAAATGAATGAAACTCTTATTTGCAAAGCAGAAAGGCGTTTCTTTAATGTGTTACAATGTTTCTGGTCCTGAAGTAAAGTTACTGCTACTATGCCCAAGCAGCTTATTTTAGCGTTTCTTTGAAGAGGTGCATTGTGTCAGTGCTCCTGACTGAAAGAAGAGACCGCAGCTCTACAGATGCTGAAAAGCTGTTTTCCCTGTAAGAGAATGTCACTTCATGCAATGATAAGTTCAAAGCTTAAGAACATGAAAGATATTGGTTTAAAATGAATTAAACACTTATTTGCAATGCAGAAAGGCGTTTCTTTAATGCATTAGATTGTTTCTGCTCCTCAAGTAAAGTAAGTGCTTTTACGCCCAAACAGCTTCTTTTAGCGTTTGCATGAACAGTGGCACTGTGACAGTGCTCCTGACTGAAATAAGAGCCCTCAGCTCAACAAATGCTGAAAAGCTGTTTTCCCTCTAAGAGAATGTCACTTTATGCAATGTTAAGATCAAGGCTTGCAAAAATAAAAGATATTGGTTTCAAATGAATTAAACTCTTGTATTCAATGCAGAAAGGCGTTTCTTTAATGTCTTAGATGATATCTGCTCCTCAAATAAAGTTAGTGCTACTATTGCACAAACAGCTTCTTTTAGCGTTTCTATGAATAGTTGCTCTGTGACAGTTCTCCTGAGTGAAAGAAGAGACCGCAGCTCTACAGATGCTGAAAAGCTGTTTTCCTTGTAAGAAAATGTCACTTTATGCAATGATAAGTTCAAAGCTTAAGAAATTGAAAGATATTGGTTTCAAATGAATTAAACACTTATTTGCAATGCAGAAAGGCGTTTCTTTAATGCATTAGATTTTTTTTTCTCCTCAAGTAAAGTAAGTGCTTTTACGCCCAAACAGCTTCTTTTAGCGTTTCCATGAACAGTGGCACTGTGACAGTGCTCCTGAGTGAAAGAAGCGACCGAAGCTCCACAGATGCTGAAAAGATGTTTTCCCTGTAAGAGAATGTAACTACATGCAATAAGATCACACCTTGCCAAAATGAAAGAGATTGGTTTCAAATGAATTAAACTCTTATTTGCAATGCAGAAAGGTGTTTCTTTAATGTGTTAGATGATATCTGGTCCTCAAGTAAGGTTAGTGCTACTGTGCTACTGTGCTTATTTTAGCGTTTCTATGAACAGTGGCACTGCGACAGTGCTCCTGAGTGAAGAAGAGACCGCAGCTCTACAGATGCTGAAAACCTATTTTCCTTGTAAGAGAATGTCACTTTGTGTAATAAGTTCAGAGTTTAAGAAAATGAAAGATATTGGTTTCAAATGAATTGAACACTTATTTGCAATTCAGAAAGGCGTTTCTTTAATGCATTACATTGTTTTTGCTCCTCAAGTAAAGTAAGTGCTTTTACGCCCAAACAGCTTCTTTTAGCGTTTCCATGAACAGTGGCACTGTGACAATGCTCCTGACTGAAATAAGAGCCCTCAGCTCCACAGATGCTGAAAAGCTGTTTTCCTTGTAAGAGAATGTCACTTTAAGCAATGTTAAGATCAAAGTTTGCAAAAATAAAAGATATTGGATTCAAATGAAGTAAACTCTTATTTGCAATGCAGAAAAGGCGTTTCTTTAATGTGTTACATTGTTTCTGGTCCTCAAGTAAAGTTACTGCTACTATGCCCAAACAGCTTATTTTAGCGTTTCTATGAATAGTGGCACTGCGACAGTGCTCCTGACTGAAATAACACCCCACAGCTCCACAGATGCTGAAAAGCTGCTTTCCCTGTAACAGAATGTCACTTTATGCAATGTTGAGATCAAAGCTTGCTAAAAGAAAAGATATTGGGTTTCAAATGAATTAAACACTTATTTGCAAATTCAGAAAGGCGTTTCTTTAATGCATTAGATTGTTTCTGTTCCTCAAGTACAGTTAATGCTACTATGCCCAAACAGCTTGTTTTAGCGTTTCTATGAATAGTGGCACTTTGACAGTGCTCCTGAATGAAAGAAGCGAACGCAGGTCCACAGATGCTGAAAGCTGGTTTCCTTGTAACAGAATGTCACTTTATGCAATGTTAAGATCAAAGCTTGCTAAAATAAAAGATATTGGGTTTCAAATGAATTAAACTCTTGTATTCAATGCAGAAAGGCGTTTCTTTAATGTCTTAGATGATATCTGGTCCTCAAATAAAGGTAGTGCTACTATTGCACAAACAGCTTCTTTTAGCGTTTCTATGAATAGTTGCACTGTGTCAGTGCTCCTGACTGAAAGAAGAGACCGCAGCTCTACAGATGCTGAAAAGCTGTTTTCCTTGTAAGAGAATGTCACTTTATGAAATAAGTTCAGAGCTTAAGAAAATGAAAGATATTGGTTTCAAATGAATTAAACACTTATTTGCAATGCAGAAAGGCGTTTCTTTAATGCATTAGATTGTTTCTAATCCTCAAGTAAAGTAAGTGATTTTACGCCCAAACAGCTTCTTTTAGCGTTTCCATGAACAGTGGCACTGTTTCAGAGTTCCTGAGTTAAAGAACAGACCGCAAGCTCCACAGATGTTGAAAAGCTATTTTCCTTGTAAAAGAATGTCACTTTATGCAATGTTAAGATCAAAGCTTGCAAAAATAAAAGATATTGGATTCAAATGAAGTAAACTCTTATTTGCAATGCAGAAAGGTGTTTCTTTAATGTGTTAGATTATATCTGGTCCTCAAGTAAGATTTGTGCTACTGTGCCCAAACAGCTTATTTTAGCGTTTCTATGAATAGTGGCACTGCGACAGTGCTCCTGAGTGAAGAAGAGACTGCAGCTTTACAGATGCTGAACAGCAGTTTTCCCTGTAACAGAATGTTACTTTATGCAATGTTAAGATCAAAGCTTGCTAAATAAAAGATATTGGGTTTCAAATGAATTAAACTCTTGTTTTCAATGCAGAAAGGCGTTTCTTTAATGTGTAAGATTGTTTCTGCTCCTAAAGTCAAGTTAGTGCTACTATGCCCAAACAGCTTATTTTAGCGTTTCTATGAACAGTGGCACTGCGACAGTGCTCATGAATGAAAGAAGCGAACGCAGGTCCACAAGTGCTGAAAGCTGGTTTCCCTGTAACAGAATGTCACTTTATGCAATGTTAAGATCAAAGCTTGCTAAAAGAAAAGATATTGGTTTTCAAATGAATTAAACACTTATTTGCAATGCAGAAAGACGTTTCTTTAATGCATTAGATTGTTTCTGCTCCTCAAGTAAAGTAAGTGATTTTATGCCCAAACAGCTTATTTTAGCGTTTCCATGAACAGTGGCACTGTGACAGTGCTCCTGACTGAAATAAGAGCCCACAGCTCCACAGATGCTGAAAAGCAGTTTTCCCTGTAACGGAATGTCACTTTATGCAATGTTACGATCAAAGCTTGCAAAAATAAAAGATATTGGATTCAGATGAAGTAAACTCTTGTTTTCAATGCAGAAAGGCGTTTCTTTTATGTCTTAGATGATATCTGCTCCTTAAATAAAGTTAGTGCTACTATTGCACAAACAGCTTCTTTTAGCGTTTCAATGAACAGTGGCACTTTTTCAGAGTTCCTGAGTGAAAGAAGAGACCGCAAGCTCCACAGATGTTGAAAAGCTATTTTCCTTGTAAAAGAATGTCACTTTATGCAATGTTAAGATCAAAGCTTGCAAAAATAAAAGATATTGTATTCAAATGAAGTAAACTCTTATTTGCAATGCAGAAAGGGGTTTCTTTAATGCATTAGACTGATTCTGCTTCTCAAGTAAAGTAAGTGCTTTTACGCCCAAACAGCTTCTTTTAGCGTTTCCATGAACAGTGGCAATGTGACAGTATTCCTGACGGAAATAAGAGCCCTCAGCTACACAGATGCTGAAAAGCTGTTTTCCTTTTAAGAGAATGTCACTTTATGCAATGTTAAGATCAAAGCTTGCAAAAATAAAAAATATCGGATTCAAATGAAGTAAACTCTTATTTGCAATGCAGAAAAGGCGTTTCTTTAATGCATTAGACTGTTTCTGCTTCTCAAGTAAAGTAAGTGCTTTTACGCCCAAACAGCTTATTTTAGCGTTTCTATGAATAGTGGCACTGCGACAGTGCTCCTGACTGAAATAAGAGCCCACAGCTCCACAGACGCTGAAAAGCTGTTTTCCCTGTAACAGAATGTCACTTTATGCAATGTTAAGATCAAAGCTTGCTAAAATAAAAGATATTGGATTTCAAATGAATTAAACTCTTGTATTCAATGCAGAAAGGCGTTTCTTTAATGTCTTAGATGATATCTGTTCCTCAAATAAAGCTAGTGCTACTATTGCTCATACAGCTTCTTTTAGCGTTTCAATGAACAGTGGCACTGTTTCAGAGTTCCTGAGTGAAAGAAGAGACCGCAAGCTCCACAGATGCTGAAAAGCTATTTTCCTTGTAAAAGAATGTCACTTTATGCAATGTTAAGATCACAGCTTGCAAAAATAAAAGATATTGGATTCAAATGAATTAAACTCTTGTTTTCAAAGCAGAAAGGCGTTTCTTTAATGTGTTAGATTGTTTCCGCTCCTCAAGTAATGTAAGTGCTTTTACGCCCAAACAGCTTCTTTTAGCGTTTCCATGAACAGTGTCACTGTGACTGTGCTCCTGACTGAAATAAGAGCCCTCGGCTCCACAGGTGCTGAAAGCTGGTTTCCTTGTAACGGAATGTCACTTCATGCAATGTTAAGATCAAAGCTTGCAAAAATAAAAGATATTGGATTCAAATGAAAGTAAACTCTTATTTGCAATGCAGAAAGGGGTTTCTTTAATGCATTAGACTGTTTCTGCTTCTCAAGTAAAGTAAGTGCTTTTATGCCCAAACAGCTTATTTTAGCGTTTCCATGAACAGTGGCACTGTGACAGTGCTCCTGACTGAAATAAGCGCCCACAGCTCCACAGATGCTGAAAAGCTGTTTTCCCTGTAAGAGAATGTCAGTTCATGCAATGTTCAGAGCAAAGCTTGCCAATATGAAAGATGTTTTTGTCAAATAAAATAAAGCTTTATTTGCAATGTAGAAATGCATTTCATTAATATGTTGGATGTTTTCTGCTCTGCAAGCAGAGTTAGTGCGTTGATGCCTAAATCAAAGCTTGCTAGTTTAGCGTTTCTGTGAACAGTGGCACTGTGACAGTGCACCTGAGTGAAAGAAGCGACCGCAGCTCCACAGATCATGAAAAGCAGTTTTCCCTGCAAGAGAATGTCACTTCATGCAATGATAAATTCAAAGCTTGCAAAAATAAAATATATTGATTTCAAATGAATGAAACTCTTATTTGCAAAGCAGAAAGGCGTTACTTTAATGTGTTACAATGTTTCTGGTCCTCAAGTAAAGTTACTGCAACTATGCCCAAGCAGCTTATTTTAGCTTTTCTTTGAAGAGGGGCACTGCGACAATGCTCCTGACTGAAATAAGAGCCCACAGCTCCACAGATGCTGAAAAGCTGTTTTCCCTGTAACAGAATGTCACTTTATGCAATGTTAAGATCAAAGCTTGCTAAAAGAAAAGATATTGGTTTCAAATGAATTAAACTCTTATTTGCAAAGCAGAAAGGCGTTTCTTTAATGTCTTAGATGATATCTGCTCCTCAAATAAAGTTAGTGCTACTATTGCACAAACAGCTTATTTTAGCGTTTCTATGAAGAGGTGCATTGTGTCAGTGCTCCTGACTGAAAGAAGAGACCGCAAGTTCCACAGATGTTGAAAAGCTATTTTCCTTGTAAAGGAATGTCACTTAATGCAATGTTCAGAGCAAAGCTTGCCAACATGAAAGATGTTTTTGTCAAATAAACTAAAGCTTTATGTGCTGTGTAGAAATGCATTTCATTAATATGTTAGATGTTTTCTGCTCCGCAAGCAGAGTTAGTGCGTTGATGCCAAAATAACTGAGTTTAGCGTTTCTGTGAACAGTGGCACTGTGACAGTGCACCTGAGTGAAAGAAGCGACCGCAGCTCCACAGATCATGAAAAGCAGTTTTCCCTGTAACGGAATGTCACTTTATGCAATGTTAAGATCAATTAAACACTTATTTGCAATGCAGAAAGCGTTTCTTTAATGCATTAGATTGTTTCTGCTCCTCAAGTAAAGTAAGTGCTTTTACGCCCAAACAGCTTCTTTTAGCGTTTCCATGAACAGTGGCACTGTGACAGTGCTTCTGACGGAAATAAGAGCCCTCAGCTCCACAGATGCTGAAAAGCTGTTTTCCTTGTAAGAGAATGTCACTTTATGCAATGTTAAGATCACAGCTTGCAAAAATAAAAAATATCGGATTTAAATGAAGTAAACTCTTATTTGTAATACAGAAAAGGCGTTTCTTTAATGTGTTACATTGTTTCTGGTCCTCAAGTAAAGTTGCTGCTACTATGCCCAAACAGCTTATTTTAGCGTTTCTATGAATAGTGGCACTGCGACAGTGCTCCTGACTGAAATAAGAGCCCACAGCTCCACAGATGCTGAAAAGCTGTTTTCCCTGTAGAGAATGTCAGTTCATGTAATGTTCAGAGCAAAGATTGCCAATATGAAAGATGTTTTTGTCAAATAAAATAAAGCTTTATTTGCATTGTAGAAATGCATTTCATTAATATGTTGGATGTTTTCTGCTCCGCAAGCAGAGTTAGTGCGTTGATGCCAAAATAATTGAGTTTAGCGTTTCTGTGAACAGTGGCACTGTGACAGTGCACCTGAGTGAAAGAAGCGACCGCAGCTCCACAGATCATGAAAAGCAGTTTTCCCTGTAACGGAATGTCACTTTATGCAATGTTAAGATCAAAGCTTGCTGAAATAAAAGATATTGATTTCAAATGAATGAAACTCTTATTTGCAAAGCAGAAAGGCGTTTCTTTAATGTGTTACAATGTTTCTGGTCCTGAAGTAAAGTTACTGCTACTATGCCCAAGCAGCTTATTTTAGCGTTTCTTTGAAGAGGTGCATTGTGTCAGTGCTCCTGACTGAAAGAAGAGACCGCAGCTCTACAGATGCTGAAAAGCTGTTTTCCCTGTAAGAGAATGTCACTTCATGCAATGATAAGTTCAAAGCTTAAGAACATGAAAGATATTGGTTTAAAATGAATTAAACACTTATTTGCAATGCAGAAAGGCGTTTCTTTAATGCATTAGATTGTTTCTGCTCCTCAAGTAAAGTAAGTGCTTTTACGCCCAAACAGCTTCTTTTAGCGTTTGCATGAACAGTGGCACTGTGACAGTGCTCCTGACTGAAATAAGAGCCCTCAGCTCAACAAATGCTGAAAAGCTGTTTTCCCTCTAAGAGAATGTCACTTTATGCAATGTTAAGATCAAGGCTTGCAAAAATAAAAGATATTGGTTTCAAATGAATTAAACTCTTGTATTCAATGCAGAAAGGCGTTTCTTTAATGTCTTAGATGATATCTGCTCCTCAAATAAAGTTAGTGCTACTATTGCACAAACAGCTTCTTTTAGCGTTTCTATGAATAGTTGCTCTGTGACAGTTCTCCTGAGTGAAAGAAGAGACCGCAGCTCTACAGATGCTGAAAAGCTGTTTTCCTTGTAAGAAAATGTCACTTTATGCAATGATAAGTTCAAAGCTTAAGAAATTGAAAGATATTGGTTTCAAATGAATTAAACACTTATTTGCAATGCAGAAAGGCGTTTCTTTAATGCATTAGATTTTTTTTTCTCCTCAAGTAAAGTAAGTGCTTTTACGCCCAAACAGCTTCTTTTAGCGTTTCCATGAACAGTGGCACTGTGACAGTGCTCCTGAGTGAAAGAAGCGACCGAAGCTCCACAGATGCTGAAAAGATGTTTTCCCTGTAAGAGAATGTAACTACATGCAATAAGATCACACCTTGCCAAAATGAAAGAGATTGGTTTCAAATGAATTAAACTCTTATTTGCAATGCAGAAAGGTGTTTCTTTAATGTGTTAGATGATATCTGGTCCTCAAGTAAGGTTAGTGCTACTGTGCTACTGTGCTTATTTTAGCGTTTCTATGAACAGTGGCACTGCGACAGTGCTCCTGAGTGAAGAAGAGACCGCAGCTCTACAGATGCTGAAAACCTATTTTCCTTGTAAGAGAATGTCACTTTGTGTAATAAGTTCAGAGTTTAAGAAAATGAAAGATATTGGTTTCAAATGAAGTAAACTCTTATTTGCAATGCAGAAAAGGCGTTTCTTTAATGTGTTACATTGTTTCTGGTCCTCAAGTAAAGTTACTGCTACTATGCCCAAACAGCTTATTTTAGCGTTTCTATGAATAGTGGCACTGCGACAGTGCTCCTGACTGAAATAACACCCCACAGCTCCACAGATGCTGAAAAGCTGCTTTCCCTGTAACAGAATGTCACTTTATGCAATGTTGAGATCAAAGCTTGCTAAAAGAAAAGATATTGGGTTTCAAATGAATTAAACACTTATTTGCAAATTCAGAAAGGCGTTTCTTTAATGCATTAGATTGTTTCTGTTCCTCAAGTACAGTTAATGCTACTATGCCCAAACAGCTTGTTTTAGCGTTTCTATGAATAGTGGCACTTTGACAGTGCTCCTGAATGAAAGAAGCGAACGCAGGTCCACAGATGCTGAAAGCTGGTTTCCTTGTAACAGAATGTCACTTTATGCAATGTTAAGATCAAAGCTTGCTAAAATAAAAGATATTGGGTTTCAAATGAATTAAACTCTTGTATTCAATGCAGAAAGGCGTTTCTTTAATGTCTTAGATGATATCTGCTCCTCAAATAAAGGTAGTGCTACTATTGCACAAACAGCTTCTTTTAGCGTTTCTATGAATAGTTGCACTGTGTCAGTGCTCCTGACTGAAAGAAGAGACCGCAGCTCTACAGATGCTGAAAAGTTGTTTTCCTTGTAAGAGAATGTCACTTTATGAAATAAGTTCAGAGCTTAAGAAAATGAAAGATATTGGTTTCAAATGAATTAAACACTTATTTGCAATGCAGAAAGGCGTTTCTTTAATGCATTAGATTGTTTCTACTCTTCAAGTAAAGTAAGTGATTTTACGCCCAAACAGCTTCTTTTAGCGTTTCCATGAACAGTGGCACTGTTTCAGAGTTCCTGAGTTAAAGAACAGACCGCAAGCTCCACAGATGTTGAAAAGCTATTTTCCTTGTAAAAGAATGTCACTTTATGCAATGTTAAGATCAAAGCTTGCAAAAATAAAAGATATTGGATTCAAATGAAGTAAACTCTTATTTGCAATGCAGAAAGGTGTTTCTTTAATGTGTTAGATTATATCTGGTCCTCAAGTAAGATTAGTGCTACTGTGCCCAAACAGCTTATTTTAGCGTTTCTATGAATAGTGGCACTGCGACAGTGCTCCTGAGTGAAGAAGAGACTGCAGCTTTACAGATGCTGAACAGCAGTTTTCCCTGTAACAGAATGTTACTTTATGCAATGTTAAGATCAAAGCTTGCTAAATAAAAGATATTGGGTTTCAAATGAATTAAACTCTTGTTTTCAATGCAGAAAGGCGTTTCTTTAATGTGTAAGATTGTTTCTGCTCCTAAAGTCAAGTTAGTGCTACTATGCCCAAACAGCTTATTTTAGCGTTTCTATGAACAGTGGCACTGCGACAGTGCTCATGAATGAAAGAAGCGAACGCAGGTCCACAAGTGCTGAAAGCTGGTTTCCCTGTAACAGAATGTCACTTTATGCAATGTTAAGATCAAAGCTTGCTAAAAGAAAAGATATTGGTTTTCAAATGAATTAAACACTTATTTGCAATGCAGAAAGACGTTTCTTTAATGCATTAGATTGTTTCTGCTCCTCAAGTAAAGTAAGTGATTTTATGCCCAAACAGCTTATTTTAGCGTTTCCATGAACAGTGGCACTGTGACAGTGCTCCTGACTGAAATAAGAGCCCACAGCTCCACAGATGCTGAAAAGCAGTTTTCCCTGTAACGGAATGTCACTTTATGCAATGTTACGATCAAAGCTTGCAAAAATAAAAGATATTGGATTCAGATGAAGTAAACTCTTGTTTTCAATGCAGAAAGGCGTTTCTTTTATGTCTTAGATGATATCTGCTCCTTAAATAAAGTTAGTGCTACTATTGCACAAACAGCTTCTTTTAGCGTTTCAATGAACAGTGGCACTTTTTCAGAGTTCCTGAGTGAAAGAAGAGACCGCAAGCTCCACAGATGTTGAAAAGCTATTTTCCTTGTAAAAGAATGTCACTTTATGCAATGTTAAGATCAAAGCTTGCAAAAATAAAAGATATTGTATTCAAATGAAGTAAACTCTTATTTGCAATGCAGAAAGGGGTTTCTTTAATGCATTAGACTGATTCTGCTTCTCAAGTAAAGTAAGTGCTTTTACGCCCAAACAGCTTCTTTTAGCGTTTCCATGAACAGTGGCAATGTGACAGTATTCCTGACGGAAATAAGAGCCCTCAGCTACACAGATGCTGAAAAGCTGTTTTCCTTTTAAGAGAATGTCACTTTATGCAATGTTAAGATCAAAGCTTGCAAAAATAAAAAATATCGGATTCAAATGAAGTAAACTCTTATTTGCAATGCAGAAAAGGCGTTTCTTTAATGCATTAGACTGTTTCTGCTTCTCAAGTAAAGTAAGTGCTTTTACGCCCAAACAGCTTATTTTAGCGTTTCTATGAATAGTGGCACTGCGACAGTGCTCCTGACTGAAATAAGAGCCCACAGCTCCACAGACGCTGAAAAGCTGTTTTCCCTGTAACAGAATGTCACTTTATGCAATGTTAAGATCAAAGCTTGCTAAAATAAAAGATATTGGATTTCAAATGAATTAAACTCTTGTATTCAATGCAGAAAGGCGTTTCTTTAATGTCTTAGATGATATCTGTTCCTCAAATAAAGCTAGTGCTACTATTGCTCATACAGCTTCTTTTAGCGTTTCAATGAACAGTGGCACTGTTTCAGAGTTCCTGAGTGAAAGAAGAGACCGCAAGCTCCACAGATGCTGAAAAGCTATTTTCCTTGTAAAAGAATGTCACTTTATGCAATGTTAAGATCACAGCTTGCAAAAATAAAAGATATTGGATTCAAATGAATTAAACTCTTGTTTTCAAAGCAGAAAGGCGTTTCTTTAATGTGTTAGATTGTTTCCGCTCCTCAAGTAATGTAAGTGCTTTTACGCCCAAACAGCTTCTTTTAGCGTTTCCATGAACAGTGTCACTGTGACTGTGCTCCTGACTGAAATAAGAGCCCTCGGCTCCACAGGTGCTGAAAGCTGGTTTCCTTGTAACGGAATGTCACTTCATGCAATGTTAAGATCAAAGCTTGCAAAAATAAAAGATATTGGATTCAAATGAAAGTAAACTCTTATTTGCAATGCAGAAAGGGGTTTCTTTAATGCATTAGACTGTTTCTGCTTCTCAAGTAAAGTAAGTGCTTTTATGCCCAAACAGCTTATTTTAGCGTTTCCATGAACAGTGGCACTGTGACAGTGCTCCTGACTGAAATAAGCGCCCACAGCTCCACAGATGCTGAAAAGCTGTTTTCCCTGTAAGAGAATGTCAGTTCATGCAATGTTCAGAGCAAAGCTTGCCAATATGAAAGATGTTTTTGTCAAATAAAATAAAGCTTTATTTGCAATGTAGAAATGCATTTCATTAATATGTTGGATGTTTTCTGCTCTGCAAGCAGAGTTAGTGCGTTGATGCCTAAATCAAAGCTTGCTAGTTTAGCGTTTCTGTGAACAGTGGCACTGTGACAGTGCACCTGAGTGAAAGAAGCGACCGCAGCTCCACAGATCATGAAAAGCAGTTTTCCCTGCAAGAGAATGTCACTTCATGCAATGATAAATTCAAAGCTTGCAAAAATAAAATATATTGATTTCAAATGAATGAAACTCTTATTTGCAAAGCAGAAAGGCGTTACTTTAATGTGTTACAATGTTTCTGGTCCTCAAGTAAAGTTACTGCAACTATGCCCAAGCAGCTTATTTTAGCTTTTCTTTGAAGAGGGGCACTGCGACAATGCTCCTGACTGAAATAAGAGCCCACAGCTCCACAGATGCTGAAAAGCTGTTTTCCCTGTAACAGAATGTCACTTTATGCAATGTTAAGATCAAAGCTTGCTAAAAGAAAAGATATTGGTTTCAAATGAATTAAACTCTTATTTGCAAAGCAGAAAGGCGTTTCTTTAATGTCTTAGATGATATCTGCTCCTCAAATAAAGTTAGTGCTACTATTGCACAAACAGCTTATTTTAGCGTTTCTATGAAGAGGTGCATTGTGTCAGTGCTCCTGACTGAAAGAAGAGACCGCAAGTTCCACAGATGTTGAAAAGCTATTTTCCTTGTAAAGGAATGTCACTTAATGCAATGTTCAGAGCAAAGCTTGCCAACATGAAAGATGTTTTTGTCAAATAAACTAAAGCTTTATGTGCTGTGTAGAAATGCATTTCATTAATATGTTAGATGTTTTCTGCTCCGCAAGCAGAGTTAGTGCGTTGATGCCAAAATAACTGAGTTTAGCGTTTCTGTGAACAGTGGCACTGTGACAGTGCACCTGAGTGAAAGAAGCGACCGCAGCTCCACAGATCATGAAAAGCAGTTTTCCCTGTAACGGAATGTCACTTTATGCAATGTTAAGATCAATTAAACACTTATTTGCAATGCAGAAAGCGTTTCTTTAATGCATTAGATTGTTTCTGCTCCTCAAGTAAAGTAAGTGCTTTTACGCCCAAACAGCTTCTTTTAGCGTTTCCATGAACAGTGGCACTGTGACAGTGCTTCTGACGGAAATAAGAGCCCTCAGCTCCACAGATGCTGAAAAGCTGTTTTCCTTGTAAGAGAATGTCACTTTATGCAATGTTAAGATCACAGCTTGCAAAAATAAAAAATATCGGATTTAAATGAAGTAAACTCTTATTTGTAATACAGAAAAGGCGTTTCTTTAATGTGTTACATTGTTTCTGGTCCTCAAGTAAAGTTGCTGCTACTATGCCCAAACAGCTTATTTTAGCGTTTCTATGAATAGTGGCACTGCGACAGTGCTCCTGACTGAAATAAGAGCCCACAGCTCCACAGATGCTGAAAAGCTGTTTTCCCTGTAGAGAATGTCAGTTCATGTAATGTTCAGAGCAAAGATTGCCAATATGAAAGATGTTTTTGTCAAATAAAATAAAGCTTTATTTGCATTGTAGAAATGCATTTCATTAATATGTTGGATGTTTTCTGCTCCGCAAGCAGAGTTAGTGCGTTGATGCCAAAATAATTGAGTTTAGCGTTTCTGTGAACAGTGGCACTGTGACAGTGCACCTGAGTGAAAGAAGCGACCGCAGCTCCACAGATCATGAAAAGCAGTTTTCCCTGTAACGGAATGTCACTTTATGCAATGTTAAGATCAAAGCTTGCTGAAATAAAAGATATTGATTTCAAATGAATGAAACTCTTATTTGCAAAGCAGAAAGGCGTTTCTTTAATGTGTTACAATGTTTCTGGTCCTGAAGTAAAGTTACTGCTACTATGCCCAAGCAGCTTATTTTAGCGTTTCTTTGAAGAGGTGCATTGTGTCAGTGCTCCTGACTGAAAGAAGAGACCGCAGCTCTACAGATGCTGAAAAGCTGTTTTCCCTGTAAGAGAATGTCACTTCATGCAATGATAAGTTCAAAGCTTAAGAACATGAAAGATATTGGTTTAAAATGAATTAAACACTTATTTGCAATGCAGAAAGGCGTTTCTTTAATGCATTAGATTGTTTCTGCTCCTCAAGTAAAGTAAGTGCTTTTACGCCCAAACAGCTTCTTTTAGCGTTTGCATGAACAGTGGCACTGTGACAGTGCTCCTGACTGAAATAAGAGCCCTCAGCTCAACAAATGCTGAAAAGCTGTTTTCCCTCTAAGAGAATGTCACTTTATGCAATGTTAAGATCAAGGCTTGCAAAAATAAAAGATATTGGTTTCAAATGAATTAAACTCTTGTATTCAATGCAGAAAGGCGTTTCTTTAATGTCTTAGATGATATCTGCTCCTCAAATAAAGTTAGTGCTACTATTGCACAAACAGCTTCTTTTAGCGTTTCTATGAATAGTTGCTCTGTGACAGTTCTCCTGAGTGAAAGAAGAGACCGCAGCTCTACAGATGCTGAAAAGCTGTTTTCCTTGTAAGAAAATGTCACTTTATGCAATGATAAGTTCAAAGCTTAAGAAATTGAAAGATATTGGTTTCAAATGAATTAAACACTTATTTGCAATGCAGAAAGGCGTTTCTTTAATGCATTAGATTTTTTTTTCTCCTCAAGTAAAGTAAGTGCTTTTACGCCCAAACAGCTTCTTTTAGCGTTTCCATGAACAGTGGCACTGTGACAGTGCTCCTGAGTGAAAGAAGCGACCGAAGCTCCACAGATGCTGAAAAGATGTTTTCCCTGTAAGAGAATGTAACTACATGCAATAAGATCACACCTTGCCAAAATGAAAGAGATTGGTTTCAAATGAATTAAACTCTTATTTGCAATGCAGAAAGGTGTTTCTTTAATGTGTTAGATGATATCTGGTCCTCAAGTAAGGTTAGTGCTACTGTGCTACTGTGCTTATTTTAGCGTTTCTATGAACAGTGGCACTGCGACAGTGCTCCTGAGTGAAGAAGAGACCGCAGCTCTACAGATGCTGAAAACCTATTTTCCTTGTAAGAGAATGTCACTTTGTGTAATAAGTTCAGAGTTTAAGAAAATGAAAGATATTGGTTTCAAATGAAGTAAACTCTTATTTGCAATGCAGAAAAGGCGTTTCTTTAATGTGTTACATTGTTTCTGGTCCTCAAGTAAAGTTACTGCTACTATGCCCAAACAGCTTATTTTAGCGTTTCTATGAATAGTGGCACTGCGACAGTGCTCCTGACTGAAATAACACCCCACAGCTCCACAGATGCTGAAAAGCTGCTTTCCCTGTAACAGAATGTCACTTTATGCAATGTTGAGATCAAAGCTTGCTAAAAGAAAAGATATTGGGTTTCAAATGAATTAAACACTTATTTGCAAATTCAGAAAGGCGTTTCTTTAATGCATTAGATTGTTTCTGTTCCTCAAGTACAGTTAATGCTACTATGCCCAAACAGCTTGTTTTAGCGTTTCTATGAATAGTGGCACTTTGACAGTGCTCCTGAATGAAAGAAGCGAACGCAGGTCCACAGATGCTGAAAGCTGGTTTCCTTGTAACAGAATGTCACTTTATGCAATGTTAAGATCAAAGCTTGCTAAAATAAAAGATATTGGGTTTCAAATGAATTAAACTCTTGTATTCAATGCAGAAAGGCGTTTCTTTAATGTCTTAGATGATATCTGCTCCTCAAATAAAGGTAGTGCTACTATTGCACAAACAGCTTCTTTTAGCGTTTCTATGAATAGTTGCACTGTGTCAGTGCTCCTGACTGAAAGAAGAGACCGCAGCTCTACAGATGCTGAAAAGTTGTTTTCCTTGTAAGAGAATGTCACTTTATGAAATAAGTTCAGAGCTTAAGAAAATGAAAGATATTGGTTTCAAATGAATTAAACACTTATTTGCAATGCAGAAAGGCGTTTCTTTAATGCATTAGATTGTTTCTACTCTTCAAGTAAAGTAAGTGATTTTACGCCCAAACAGCTTCTTTTAGCGTTTCCATGAACAGTGGCACTGTTTCAGAGTTCCTGAGTTAAAGAACAGACCGCAAGCTCCACAGATGTTGAAAAGCTATTTTCCTTGTAAAAGAATGTCACTTTATGCAATGTTAAGATCAAAGCTTGCAAAAATAAAAGATATTGGATTCAAATGAAGTAAACTCTTATTTGCAATGCAGAAAGGTGTTTCTTTAATGTGTTAGATTATATCTGGTCCTCAAGTAAGATTAGTGCTACTGTGCCCAAACAGCTTATTTTAGCGTTTCTATGAATAGTGGCACTGCGACAGTGCTCCTGAGTGAAGAAGAGACTGCAGCTTTACAGATGCTGAACAGCAGTTTTCCCTGTAACAGAATGTTACTTTATGCAATGTTAAGATCAAAGCTTGCTAAATAAAAGATATTGGGTTTCAAATGAATTAAACTCTTGTTTTCAATGCAGAAAGGCGTTTCTTTAATGTGTAAGATTGTTTCTGCTCCTAAAGTCAAGTTAGTGCTACTATGCCCAAACAGCTTATTTTAGCGTTTCTATGAACAGTGGCACTGCGACAGTGCTCATGAATGAAAGAAGCGAACGCAGGTCCACAAGTGCTGAAAGCTGGTTTCCCTGTAACAGAATGTCACTTTATGCAATGTTAAGATCAAAGCTTGCTAAAAGAAAAGATATTGGTTTTCAAATGAATTAAACACTTATTTGCAATGCAGAAAGACGTTTCTTTAATGCATTAGATTGTTTCTGCTCCTCAAGTAAAGTAAGTGATTTTATGCCCAAACAGCTTATTTTAGCGTTTCCATGAACAGTGGCACTGTGACAGTGCTCCTGACTGAAATAAGAGCCCACAGCTCCACAGATGCTGAAAAGCAGTTTTCCCTGTAACGGAATGTCACTTTATGCAATGTTACGATCAAAGCTTGCAAAAATAAAAGATATTGGGTTCAGATGAAGTAAACTCTTGTTTTCAATGCAGAAAGGCGTTTCTTTTATGTCTTAGATGATATCTGCTCCTTAAATAAAGTTAGTGCTACTATTGCACAAACAGCTTCTTTTAGCGTTTCTATGAACAGTGGCACTTTTTCAGAGTTCCTGAGTGAAAGAAGAGACCGCAAGCTCCACAGATGTTGAAAAGCTATTTTCCTTGTAAAAGAATGTCACTTTATGCAATGTTAAGATCAAAGCTTGCAAAAATAAAAGATATTGTATTCAAATGAAGTAAACTCTTATTTGCAATGCAGAAAGGGGTTTCTTTAATGCATTAGACTGTTTCTGCTTCTCAAGTAAAGTAAGTGCTTTTACGCCCAAACAGCTTCTTTTAGCGTTTCCATGAACAGTGGCAATGTGACAGTATTCCTGACGGAAATAAGAGCCCTCAGCTCCACAGATGCTGAAAAGCTGTTTTCCTTTTAAGAGAATGTCACTTTATGCAATGTTAAGATCAAAGCTTGCAAAAATAAAAAATATCGGATTCAAATGAAGTAAACTCTTATTTGCAATGCAGAAAAGGCGTTTCTTTAATGCATTAGACTGTTTCTGCTTCTCAAGTAAAGTAAGTGCTTTTACGCCCAAACAGCTTATTTTAGCGTTTCTATGAATAGTGGCACTGCGACAGTGCTCCTGACTGAAATAAGAGCCCACAGCTCCACAGACGCTGAAAAGCTGTTTTCCCTGTAACAGAATGTCACTTTATGCAATGTTAAGATCAAAGCTTGCTAAAATAAAAGATATTGGATTTCAAATGAATTAAACTCTTGTATTCAATGCAGAAAGGCGTTTCTTTAATGTCTTAGATGATATCTGTTCCTCAAATAAAGCTAGTGCTACTATTGCTCATACAGCTTCTTTTAGCGTTTCAATGAACAGTGGCACTGTTTCAGAGTTCCTGAGTGAAAGAAGAGACCGCAAGCTCCACAGATGCTGAAAAGCTATTTTCCTTGTAAAAGAATGTCACTTTATGCAATGTTAAGATCACAGCTTGCAAAAATAAAAGATATTGGATTCAAATGAATTAAACTCTTGTTTTCAATGCAGAAAGGCGTTTCTTTAATGTGTTAGATTGTTTCCGCTGCTCAAGTAAAGTAAATGCTTTTACGCCCAAACAGCTTCTTTTAGCGTTTCCATGAACAGTGTCACTGTGACTGTGCTCCTGACTGAAATAAGAGCCCTCGGCTCCACAGGTGCTGAAAGCTGGTTTCCTTGTAACGGAATGTCACTTCATGCAATGTTAAGATCACAGCTTGCAAAAATAAAAGATATTGGATTCAAATGAAAGTAAACTCTTATTTGCAATGCAGAAAGGGGTTTCTTTAATGCATTAGACTGTTTCTGCTTCTCAAGTAAAGTAAGTGCTTTTATGCCCAAACAGCTTATTTTAGCGTTTCCATGAACAGTGGCACTGTGACAGTGCTCCTGACTGAAATAAGCGCCCACAGCTCCACAGATGCTGAAAAGCTGTTTTCCCTGTAAGAGAATGTCAGTTCATGCAATGTTCAGAGCAAAGCTTGCCAATATGAAAGATGTTTTTGTCAAATAAAATAAAGCTTTATTTGCAATGTAGAAATGCATTTCATTAATATGTTGGATGTTTTCTGCTCTGCAAGCAGAGTTAGTGCGTTGATGCCTAAATCAAAGCTTGCTAGTTTAGCGTTTCTGTGAACAGTGGCACTGTGACAGTGCACCTGAGTGAAAGAAGCGACCGCAGCTCCACAGATCATGAAAAGCAGTTTTCCCTGCAAGAGAATGTCACTTCATGCAATGATAAGTTCAAAGCTTGCAAAAATAAAATATATTGATTTCAAATGAATGAAACTCTTATTTGCAAAGCAGAAAGGCGTTACTTTAATGTGTTACAATGTTTCTGGTCCTCAAGTAAAGTTACTGCAACTATGCCCAAGCAGCTTATTTTAGCTTTTCTTTGAAGAGGGGCATTGTGTCAGTGCTCCTGACTGAAAGAAGAGACCGCAGCTCTACAGATGCTGAAAAGCTGTTTTCCTTGTGAGAGAATGTCACTTTATGTAATAAGTTCAAAGCTTAAGAACATGAAAGATATTGGTTTAAAATGAATTAAACACTTATTTGCAATGCAGAAAGGCGTTTCTTTAATGCATTAGATTGTTTCTGCTCCTCAAGTAAAGTAAGTGCTTTTACGCCCAAACAGCTTCTTTTAGCGTTTCCATGAACAGTGGCACTGTGACAGTGCTCCTGACGGAAATAAGAGCCCTCAGCTCCACAGATGCTGAAAAGCTGTTTTCCTTGTAAGAGAATGTCACTTTATGCAATGTTAAGATCACAGCTTGCAAAAATAAAAAATATCGGATTCAAATGAAGTAAACTCTTATTTGCAATGCAGAAAAGGCGTTTCTTTAATGTGTTACATTGTTTCTGGTCCTCAAGTAAAGTTACTGCTACTATGCCCAAACAGCTTATTTTAGCGTTTCTGTGAATAGTGGCACTGCGACAATGCTCCTGACTGAAATAAGAGCCCACAGCTCCACAGATGCTGAAAAGCTGTTTTCCCTGTAACAGAATGTCACTTTATGCAATGTTAAGATCAAAGCTTGCTAAAAGAAAAGATATTGGTTTCAAATGAATTAAACTCTTATTTGCAAAGCAGAAAGGCGTTTCTTTAATGTCTTAGATGATATCTGCTCCTCAAATAAAGTTAGTGCTACTATTGCACAAACAGCTTATTTTAGCGTTTCTATGAAGAGGTGCATTGTGTCAGTGCTCCTGACTGAAAGAAGAGACCGCAAGTTCCACAGATGTTGAAAAGCTATTTTCCTTGTAAAGGAATGTCACTTAATGCAATGTTCAGAGCAAAGCTTGCCAACATGAAAGATGTTTTTGTCAAATAAACTAAAGCTTTATGTGCTGTGTAGAAATGCATTTCATTAATATGTTAGATGTTTTCTGCTCCGCAAGCAGAGTTAGTGCGTTGATGCCAAAATAACTGAGTTTAGCGTTTCTGTGAACAGTGGCACTGTGACAGTGCACCTGAGTGAAAGAAGCGACCGCAGCTCCACAGATCATGAAAAGCAGTTTTCCCTGTAACGGAATGACACTTTATGCAATGTTAAGATCAATTAAACACTTATTTGCAATGCAGAAAGCGTTTCTTTAATGCATTAGATTGTTTCTGCTCCTCAAGTAAAGTAAGTGCTTTTACGCCCAAACAGCTTCTTTTAGCGTTTCCATGAACAGTGGCACTGTGACAGTGCTTCTGACGGAAATAAGAGCCCTCAGCTCCACAGATGCTGAAAAGCTGTTTTCCTCGTAAGAGAATGTCACTTTATGCAATGTTAAGATCACAGCTTGCAAAAATAAAAAATATCGGATTTAAATGAAGTAAACTCTTATTTGTAATACAGAAAAGGCGTTTCTTTAATGTGTTACATTGTTTCTGGTCCTCAAGTAAAGTTGCTGCTACTATGCCCAAACAGCTTATTTTAGCGTTTCTATGAATAGTGGCACTGCGACAGTGCTCCTGACTGAAATAAGAGCCCACAGCTCCACAGATGCTGAAAAGCTGTTTTCCCTGTAGAGAATGTCAGTTCATGTAATGTTCAGAGCAAAGATTGCCAATATGAAAGATGTTTTTGTCAAATAAAATAAAGCTTTATTTGCATTGTAGAAAGGCATTTCATTAATATGTTGGATGTTTTCTGCTCCGCAAGCAGAGTTAGTGCGTTGATGCCAAAATAATTGAGTTTAGCGTTTCTGTGAACAGTGGCACTGTGACAGTGCACCTGAGTGAAAGAAGCGACCGCAGCTCCACAGATCATGAAAAGCAGTTTTCCCTGTAACGGAATGTCACTTTATGCAATGTTAAGATCAAACCTTGCTGAAATAAAAGATATTGATTTCAAATGAATGAAACTCTTATTTGCAAAGCAGAAAGGCGTTTCTTTAATGTGTTACAATGTTTCTGGTCCTGAAGTAAAGTTACTGCTACTATGCCCAAGCAGCTTATTTTAGCGTTTCTTTGAAGAGGTGCATTGTGTCAGTGCTCCTGACTGAAAGAAGAGACCGCAGCTCTACAGATGCTGAAAAGCTGTTTTCCCTGTAAGAGAATGTCACTTCATGCAATGATAAGTTCAAAGCTTAAGAACATGAAAGATATTGGTTTAAAATGAATTAAACACTTATTTGCAATGCAGAAAGGCGTTTCTTTAATGCATTAGATTGTTTCTGCTCCTCAAGTAAAGTAAGTGCTTTTACGCCCAAACAGCTTCTTTTAGCGTTTGCATGAACAGTGGCACTGTGACAGTGCTCCTGACTGAAATAAGAGCCCTCAGCTCAACAAATGCTGAAAAGCTGTTTTCCCTCTAAGAGAATGTCACTTTATGCAATGTTAAGATCAAGGCTTGCAAAAATAAAAGATATTGGTTTCAAATGAATTAAACTCTTGTATTCAATGCAGAAAGGCGTTTCTTTAATGTCTTAGATGATATCTGCTCCTCAAATAAAGTTATTGCTACTATTGCACAAACAGCTTCTTTTAGCGTTTCTATGAATAGTTGCACTGTGTCAGTGCTCCTGACTGAAAGAAGAGACCGCAGCTCTACAGATGCTGAAAAGCTGTTTTCCTTGTAAGAGAATGTCACTTTATGTAATAAGTTCAAAGCTTAAGAAAATGAAAGATATTGTTTTCAAATGAATTAAACACTTATTTGCAAGTTCAGAAAGGCGTTTCTTTAATGCATTAGATTGTTTCTGCTCCTCAAGTAAAGTAAGTGCTTTTATGCTCAGACAGCTTATTTTAGCGTTTCTATGAACAGTGGCACTGTTTCAGAGTTCCTGAGTTAAAGAAGAGACCGCAAGCTCCACAGATGTTGAAAAGCTATTTTCCTTGTAAAAGAATCTCACTTTATGCAATGTTAAGATCAAAGCTTGCAAAAATAAAAGATATTGGATTCAAATGAAGTAAACTCTTATTTGCAATGCAGAAAGGTGTTTCTTTAATGTGTTAGATGATATCTGGTCCACAAGTAAGGTTAGTGCTACTGTGCCCAAACAGCTTATTTTAGCGTTTCTATGAACAGTGGCACTTTGACAGTGCTCCTGAATGAAAGAAGCGAACGCAGGTCCACAGATGCTGAAAGCTGGTTTCCTTGTAACAGAATGTCACTTTATGCAATGTTAAGATCAAAGCTTGCTAAAAGAAAAGATATTGGTTTCAAATGAATTAAACACTTATTTGCAATGCAGAAAGGCGTTTCTTTAATGCATTAGATTGTTTTGCTCCTCAAGTAAAGTAAGTGCTTTTACGCCCAAACAGCTTCATTTAGCGTTTCCATGAACAGTGGCACTGTGACAGTGCTCCTGACTGAAATAAGAGCCCTCAGCTCCACAGATGCTGAAAAGCTGTTTTCCTTGTAACAGAATGTCACTTTAAGCAATGTTCAGAGCAAGGCTTGCCAACATGAAAGATGTTTTTGACAAATAAAATAAAGCTTTATGTGCTGTGTAGAAATGCATTTCATTAATATGTTAGATGTTTTCTGCTCCGCAAGCAGAGTTAGTGCGTTGATGCCCAAATAACTGAGTTTAGCGTTTCTATGAACAGTGCCACTGTGACAGTGCTCCTGACTGAAATAAGAGCCCACAGCTCCACAGATGCTGAAAAGCTGTTTTCCCTGTAACAGAATGTCACTTTATGCAATGTTAACATCAAAGCTTGCTAAAATAAAAGATATTGGGTTTCAAATGAATTAAACTCTTGTTTTCAATGCAGAAAGGCGTTTCTTTAATGTCTTAGATGATACCTGCTCCTCAAATAAAGTTAGTGCTACTATTGCACAAACAGCTTCTTTTAGCGTTTCTATGAATAGTTGCTCTGTGACAGTTCTCCTGAGTGAAAGAAGAGACCGCAGCTCTACAGATGCTGAAAAGCTGTTTTCCTTGTAAGAAAATGTCACTTTATGCAATGATAAGTTCAAAGCTTAAGAAATTGAAAGATATTGGTTTCAAATGAATTAAACACTTATTTGCAATGCAGAAAGGCGTTTCTTTAATGCATTAGATTTTTTTTTCTCCTCAAGTAAAGTAAGTGCTTTTACGCCCAAACAGCTTCTTTTAGCGTTTCCATGAACAGTGGCACTGTGACAGTGCTCCTGAGTGAAAGAAGCGACCGAAGCTCCACAGATGCTGAAAAGATGTTTTCCCTGTAAGAGAATGTAACTACATGCAATAAGATCACACCTTGCCAAAATGAAAGAGATTGGTTTCAAATGAATTAAACTCTTATTTGCAATGCAGAAAGGTGTTTCTTTAATGTGTTAGATGATATCTGGTCCTCAAGTAAGGTTAGTGCTACTGTGCTACTGTGCTTATTTTAGCGTTTCTATGAACAGTGGCACTGCGACAGTGCTCCTGAGTGAAGAAGAGACCGCAGCTCTACAGATGCTGAAAACCTATTTTCCTTGTAAGAGAATGTCACTTTGTGTAATAAGTTCAGAGTTTAAGAAAATGAAAGATATTGGTTTCAAATGAATTGAACACTTATTTGCAATTCAGAAAGGCGTTTCTTTAATGCATTACATTGTTTTTGCTCCTCAAGTAAAGTAAGTGCTTTTACGCCCAAACAGCTTCTTTTAGCGTTTCCATGAACAGTGGCACTGTGACAATGCTCCTGACTGAAATAAGAGCCCTCAGCTCCACAGATGCTGAAAAGCTGTTTTCCTTGTAAGAGAATGTCACTTTAAGCAATGTTAAGATCAAAGTTTGCAAAAATAAAAGATATTGGATTCAAATGAAGTAAACTCTTATTTGCAATGCAGAAAAGGCGTTTCTTTAATGTGTTACATTGTTTCTGGTCCTCAAGTAAAGTTACTGCTACTATGCCCAAACAGCTTATTTTAGCGTTTCTATGAATAGTGGCACTGCGACAGTGCTCCTGACTGAAATAACACCCCACAGCTCCACAGATGCTGAAAAGCTGCTTTCCCTGTAACAGAATGTCACTTTATGCAATGTTGAGATCAAAGCTTGCTAAAAGAAAAGATATTGGGTTTCAAATGAATTAAACACTTATTTGCAAATTCAGAAAGGCGTTTCTTTAATGCATTAGATTGTTTCTGTTCCTCAAGTACAGTTAATGCTACTATGCCCAAACAGCTTGTTTTAGCGTTTCTATGAATAGTGGCACTTTGACAGTGCTCCTGAATGAAAGAAGCGAACGCAGGTCCACAGATGCTGAAAGCTGGTTTCCTTGTAACAGAATGTCACTTTATGCAATGTTAAGATCAAAGCTTGCTAAAATAAAAGATATTGGGTTTCAAATGAATTAAACTCTTGTATTCAATGCAGAAAGGCGTTTCTTTAATGTCTTAGATGATATCTGCTCCTCAAATAAAGGTAGTGCTACTATTGCACAAACAGCTTCTTTTAGCGTTTCTATGAATAGTTGCACTGTGTCAGTGCTCCTGACTGAAAGAAGAGACCGCAGCTCTACAGATGCTGAAAAGCTGTTTTCCTTGTAAGAGAATGTCACTTTATGAAATAAGTTCAGAGCTTAAGAAAATGAAAGATATTGGTTTCAAATGAATTAAACACTTATTTGCAATGCAGAAAGGCGTTTCTTTAATGCATTAGATTGTTTCTACTCCTCAAGTAAAGTAAGTGATTTTACGCCCAAACAGCTTCTTTTAGCGTTTCCATGAACAGTGGCACTGTTTCAGAGTTCCTGAGTTAAAGAACAGACCGCAAGCTCCACAGATGTTGAAAAGCTATTTTCCTTGTAAAAGAATGTCACTTTATGCAATGTTAAGATCAAAGCTTGCAAAAATAAAAGATATTGGATTCAAATGAAGTAAACTCTTATTTGCAATGCAGAAAGGTGTTTCTTTAATGTGTTAGATTATATCTGGTCCTCAAGTAAGATTAGTGCTACTGTGCCCAAACAGCTTATTTTAGCGTTTCTATGAACAGTGGCACTGCGACAGTGCTCATGAATGAAAGAAGCGAACGCAGGTCCACAAGTGCTGAAAGCTGGTTTCCCTGTAACAGAATGTCACTTTATGCAATGTTAAGATCAAAGCTTGCTAAAAGAAAAGATATTGGTTTTCAAATGAATTAAACACTTATTTGCAATGCAGAAAGACGTTTCTTTAATGCATTAGATTGTTTCTGCTCCTCAAGTAAAGTAAGTGATTTTATGCCCAAACAGCTTATTTTAGCGTTTCTATGAATAGTGGCACTGCGACAGTGCTCCTGACTGAAATAAGAGCCCACAGCTCCACAGATGCTGAAAAGCTGTTTTCCCTGTAGAGAATGTCAGTTCATGTAATGTTCAGAGCAAAGATTGCCAATATGAAAGATGTTTTTGTCAAATAAAATAAAGCTTTATTTGCATTGTAGAAATGCATTTCATTAATATGTTGGATGTTTTCTGCTCCGCAAGCAGAGTTAGTGCGTTGATGCCAAAATAACTGAGTTTAGCGTTTCTGTGAACAGTGGCACTGTGACAGTGCACCTGAGTGAAAGAAGCGACCGCAGCTCCACAGATCATGAAAAGCAGTTTTCCCTGTAACGGAATGTCACTTTATGCAATGTTAAGATCAAAGCTTGCTGAAATAAAAGATATTGATTTCAAATGAATGAAACTCTTATTTGCAAAGCAGAAAGGCGTTTCTTTAATGTGTTACAATGTTTCTGGTCCTGAAGTAAAGTTACTGCTACTATGCCCAAGCAGCTTATTTTAGCGTTTCTTTGAAGAGGTGCATTGTGTCAGTGCTCCTGACTGAAAGAAGAGACCGCAGCTCTACAGATGCTGAAAAGCTGTTTTCCCTGTAAGAGAATGTCACTTTATGCAATGATAAGTTCAAAGCTTAAGAACATGAAAGATATTGGTTTAAAATGAATTAAACACTTATTTGCAATGCAGAAAGGCGTTTCTTTAATGCATTAGATTGTTTCTGCTCCTCAAGTAAAGTAAGTGCTTTTACGCCCAAACAGCTTCTTTTAGCGTTTGCATGAACAGTGGCACTGTGACAGTGCTCCTGACTGAAATAAGAGCCCTCAGCTCAACAAATGCTGAAAAGCTGTTTTCCCTCTAAGAGAATGTCACTTTATGCAATGTTAAGATCAAGGCTTGCAAAAATAAAAGATATTGATTTCAAATGAATTAAACTCTTGTATTCAATGCAGAAAGGCGTTTCTTTAATGTCTTAGATGATATCTGCTCCTCAAATAAAGTTATTGCTACTATTGCACAAACAGCTTCTTTTAGCGTTTCTATGAATAGTTGCACTGTGTCAGTGCTCCTGACTGAAAGAAGAGACCGCAGCTCTACAGATGCTGAAAAGCTGTTTTCCTTGTAAGAGAATGTCACTTTATGTAATAAGTTCAAAGCTTAAGAAAATGAAAGATATTGTTTTCAAATGAATTAAACACTTATTTGCAAGTTCAGAAAGGCGTTTCTTTAATGCAATAGATTGTTTCTGCTCCTCAAGTAAAGTAAGTGCTTTTATGCCCAGACAGCTTATTTTAGCGTTTCTATGAACAGTGGCACTGTTTCAGAGTTCCTGAGTTAAAGAAGAGACCGCAAGCTCCACAGATGTTGAAAAGCTATTTTCCTTGTAAAAGAATCTCACTTTATGCAATGTTAAGATCAAAGCTTGCAAAAATAAAAGATATTGGATTCAAATGAAGTAAACTCTTATTTGCAATGCAGAAAGGTGTTTCTTTAATGTGTTAGATGATATCTGGTCCACAAGTAAGGTTAGTGCTACTGTGCCCAAACAGCTTATTTTAGCGTTTCTATGAACAGTGGCACTTTGACAGTGCTCCTGAATGAAAAAAGCGAACGCAGGTCCACAGATGCTGAAAGCTGGTTTCCTTGTAACAGAATGTCACTTTATGCAATGTTAAGATCAAAGCTTGCTAAAAGAAAAGATATTGGTTTCAAATGAATTAAACACTTATTTGCAATGCAGAAAGGCGTTTCTTTAATGCATTAGATTGTTTTGCTCCTCAAGTAAAGTAAGTGCTTTTACGCCCAAACAGCTTCATTTAGCGTTTCCATGAACAGTGGCACTGTGACAGTGCTCCTGACTGAAATAAGAGCCCTCAGCTCCACAGATGCTGAAAAGCTGTTTTCCTTGTAACAGAATGTCACTTTAAGCAATGTTCAGAGCAAGGCTTGCCAACATGAAAGATGTTTTTGACAAATAAAATAAAGCTTTATGTGCTGTGTAGAAATGCATTTCATTAATATGTTAGATGTTTTCTGCTCCGCAAGCAGAGTTAGTGCGTTGATGCCCAAATAACTGAGTTTAGCGTTTCTATGAACAGTGCCACTGTGACAGTGCTCCTGACTGAAATAAGAGCCCACAGCTCCACAGATGCTGAAAAGCTGTTTTCCCTGTAACAGAATGTCACTTTATGCAATGTTAAGATCAAAGCTTGCTAAAAGAAAAGATATTGGTTTCAAATGAATTAAACAATTATTTGCAATGCAGAAAGGCGTTTCTTTAATGCATGAGATTGTTTCTGCTCCTCAAGTACAGTAAGTGCTTTTATGCCCAAACAGCTTATTTTCGCGTTTCCATGAACAGTGGCACTGTGACAGTGCTCCTGACTGAAATAAGAGCCCACAGCTCCACAGATGCTGAAAAGCTGTTTTCCCTGTAACAGAATGTCACTTTATGCAATGTTAACATCAAAGCTTGCTAAAATAAAAGATATTGGGTTTCAAATGAATTAAACTCTTGTTTTCAATGCAGAAAGGCGTTTCTTTAATGTCTTAGATGATACCTGCTCCTCAAATAAAGTTAGTGCTACTATTGCACAAACAGCTTCTTTTAGCGTTTCTATGAATAGTTGCTCTGTGACAGTTCTCCTGAGTGAAAGAAGAGACCGCAGCTCTACAGATGCTGAAAAGCTGTTTTCCTTGTAAGAAAATGTCACTTTATGCAATGATAAGTTCAAAGCTTAAGAAATTGAAAGATATTGGTTTCAAATGAATTAAACACTTATTTGCAATGCAGAAAGGCGTTTCTTTAATGCATTAGATTTTTTTTTCTCCTCAAGTAAAGTAAGTGCTTTTACGCCCAAACAGCTTCTTTTAGCGTTTCCATGAACAGTGGCACTGTGACAGTGCTCCTGAGTGAAAGAAGCGACCGAAGCTCCACAGATGCTGAAAAGATGTTTTCCCTGTAAGAGAATGTAACTACATGCAATAAGATCACACCTTGCCAAAATGAAAGAGATTGGTTTCAAATGAATTAAACTCTTATTTGCAATGCAGAAAGGTGTTTCTTTAATGTGTTAGATGATATCTGGTCCTCAAGTAAGGTTAGTGCTACTGTGCTACTGTGCTTATTTTAGCGTTTCTATGAACAGTGGCACTGCGACAGTGCTCCTGAGTGAAGAAGAGACCGCAGCTCTACAGATGCTGAAAACCTATTTTCCTTGTAAGAGAATGTCACTTTGTGTAATAAGTTCAGAGTTTAAGAAAATGAAAGATATTGGTTTCAAATGAATTGAACACTTATTTGCAATTCAGAAAGGCGTTTCTTTAATGCATTACATTGTTTTTGCTCCTCAAGTAAAGTAAGTGCTTTTACGCCCAAACAGCTTCTTTTAGCGTTTCCATGAACAGTGGCACTGTGACAATGCTCCTGACTGAAATAAGAGCCCTCAGCTCCACAGATGCTGAAAAGCTGTTTTCCTTGTAAGAGAATGTCACTTTAAGCAATGTTAAGATCAAAGTTTGCAAAAATAAAAGATATTGGATTCAAATGAAGTAAACTCTTATTTGCAATGCAGAAAAGGCGTTTCTTTAATGTGTTACATTGTTTCTGGTCCTCAAGTAAAGTTACTGCTACTATGCCCAAACAGCTTATTTTAGCGTTTCTATGAATAGTGGCACTGCGACAGTGCTCCTGACTGAAATAACACCCCACAGCTCCACAGATGCTGAAAAGCTGCTTTCCCTGTAACAGAATGTCACTTTATGCAATGTTGAGATCAAAGCTTGCTAAAAGAAAAGATATTGGGTTTCAAATGAATTAAACACTTATTTGCAAATTCAGAAAGGCGTTTCTTTAATGCATTAGATTGTTTCTGTTCCTCAAGTACAGTTAATGCTACTATGCCCAAACAGCTTGTTTTAGCGTTTCTATGAATAGTGGCACTTTGACAGTGCTCCTGAATGAAAGAAGCGAACGCAGGTCCACAGATGCTGAAAGCTGGTTTCCTTGTAACAGAATGTCACTTTATGCAATGTTAAGATCAAAGCTTGCTAAAATAAAAGATATTGGGTTTCAAATGAATTAAACTCTTGTATTCAATGCAGAAAGGCGTTTCTTTAATGTCTTAGATGATATCTGCTCCTCAAATAAAGGTAGTGCTACTATTGCACAAACAGCTTCTTTTAGCGTTTCTATGAATAGTTGCACTGTGTCAGTGCTCCTGACTGAAAGAAGAGACCGCAGCTCTACAGATGCTGAAAAGTTGTTTTCCTTGTAAGAGAATGTCACTTTATGAAATAAGTTCAGAGCTTAAGAAAATGAAAGATATTGGTTTCAAATGAATTAAACAGTTATTTGCAATGCAGAAAGGCGTTTCTTTAATGCATTAGATTGTTTCTACTCCTCAAGTAAAGTAAGTGATTTTACGCCCAAACAGCTTCTTTTAGCGTTTCCATGAACAGTGGCACTGTTTCAGAGTTCCTGAGTTAAAGAACAGACCGCAAGCTCCACAGATGTTGAAAAGCTATTTTCCTTGTAAAAGAATGTCACTTTATGCAATGTTAAGATCAAAGCTTGCAAAAATAAAAGATATTGGATTCAAATGAAGTAAACTCTTATTTGCAATGCAGAAAGGTGTTTCTTTAATGTGTTAGATTATATCTGGTCCTCAAGTAAGATTAGTGCTACTGTGCCCAAACAGCTTATTTTAGCGTTTCTATGAATAGTGGCACTGCGACAGTGCTCCTGAGTGAAGAAGAGACTGCAGCTTTACAGATGCTGAACAGCAGTTTTCCCTGTAACAGAATGTTACTTTATGCAATGTTAAGATCAAAGCTTGCTAAATAAAAGATATTGGGTTTCAAATGAATTAAACTCTTGTTTTCAATGCAGAAAGGCGTTTCTTTAATGTGTAAGATTGTTTCTGCTCCTAAAGTCAAGTTAGTGCTACTATGCCCAAACAGCTTATTTTAGCGTTTCTATGAACAGTGGCACTGCGACAGTGCTCATGAATGAAAGAAGCGAACGCAGGTCCACAAGTGCTGAAAGCTGGTTTCCCTGTAACAGAATGTCACTTTATGCAATGTTAAGATCAAAGCTTGCTAAAAGAAAAGATATTGGTTTTCAAATGAATTAAACACTTATTTGCAATGCAGAAAGACGTTTCTTTAATGCATTAGATTGTTTCTGCTCCTCAAGTAAAGTAAGTGATTTTATGCCCAAACAGCTTATTTTAGCGTTTCCATGAACAGTGGCACTGTGACAGTGCTCCTGACTGAAATAAGAGCCCACAGCTCCACAGATGCTGAAAAGCAGTTTTCCCTGTAACGGAATGTCACTTTATGCAATGTTACGATCAAAGCTTGCAAAAATAAAAGATATTGGGTTCAGATGAAGTAAACTCTTGTTTTCAATGCAGAAAGGCGTTTCTTTTATGTCTTAGATGATATCTGCTCCTTAAATAAAGTTAGTGCTACTATTGCACAAACAGCTTCTTTTAGCGTTTCTATGAACAGTGGCACTTTTTCAGAGTTCCTGAGTGAAAGAAGAGACCGCAAGCTCCACAGATGTTGAAAAGCTATTTTCCTTGTAAAAGAATGTCACTTTATGCAATGTTAAGATCAAAGCTTGCAAAAATAAAAGATATTGTATTCAAATGAAGTAAACTCTTATTTGCAATGCAGAAAGGGGTTTCTTTAATGCATTAGACTGTTTCTGCTTCTCAAGTAAAGTAAGTGCTTTTACGCCCAAACAGCTTCTTTTAGCGTTTCCATGAACAGTGGCAATGTGACAGTATTCCTGACGGAAATAAGAGCCCTCAGCTCCACAGATGCTGAAAAGCTGTTTTCCTTTTAAGAGAATGTCACTTTATGCAATGTTAAGATCAAAGCTTGCAAAAATAAAAAATATCGGATTCAAATGAAGTAAACTCTTATTTGCAATGCAGAAAAGGCGTTTCTTTAATGCATTAGACTGTTTCTGCTTCTCAAGTAAAGTAAGTGCTTTTACGCCCAAACAGCTTATTTTAGCGTTTCTATGAATAGTGGCACTGCGACAGTGCTCCTGACTGAAATAAGAGCCCACAGCTCCACAGACGCTGAAAAGCTGTTTTCCCTGTAACAGAATGTCACTTTATGCAATGTTAAGATCAAAGCTTGCTAAAATAAAAGATATTGGATTTCAAATGAATTAAACTCTTGTATTCAATGCAGAAAGGCGTTTCTTTAATGTCTTAGATGATATCTGTTCCTCAAATAAAGCTAGTGCTACTATTGCTCATACAGCTTCTTTTAGCGTTTCAATGAACAGTGGCACTGTTTCAGAGTTCCTGAGTGAAAGAAGAGACCGCAAGCTCCACAGATGCTGAAAAGCTATTTTCCTTGTAAAAGAATGTCACTTTATGCAATGTTAAGATCACAGCTTGCAAAAATAAAAGATATTGGATTCAAATGAATTAAACTCTTGTTTTCAATGCAGAAAGGCGTTTCTTTAATGTGTTAGATTGTTTCCGCTGCTCAAGTAAAGTAAATGCTTTTACGCCCAAACAGCTTCTTTTAGCGTTTCCATGAACAGTGTCACTGTGACTGTGCTCCTGACTGAAATAAGAGCCCTCGGCTCCACAGGTGCTGAAAGCTGGTTTCCTTGTAACGGAATGTCACTTCATGCAATGTTAAGATCACAGCTTGCAAAAATAAAAGATATTGGATTCAAATGAAAGTAAACTCTTATTTGCAATGCAGAAAGGGGTTTCTTTAATGCATTAGACTGTTTCTGCTTCTCAAGTAAAGTAAGTGCTTTTATGCCCAAACAGCTTATTTTAGCGTTTCCATGAACAGTGGCACTGTGACAGTGCTCCTGACTGAAATAAGCGCCCACAGCTCCACAGATGCTGAAAAGCTGTTTTCCCTGTAAGAGAATGTCAGTTCATGCAATGTTCAGAGCAAAGCTTGCCAATATGAAAGATGTTTTTGTCAAATAAAATAAAGCTTTATTTGCAATGTAGAAATGCATTTCATTAATATGTTGGATGTTTTCTGCTCTGCAAGCAGAGTTAGTGCGTTGATGCCTAAATCAAAGCTTGCTAGTTTAGCGTTTCTGTGAACAGTGGCACTGTGACAGTGCACCTGAGTGAAAGAAGCGACCGCAGCTCCACAGATCATGAAAAGCAGTTTTCCCTGCAAGAGAATGTCACTTCATGCAATGATAAGTTCAAAGCTTGCAAAAAAAAAATATATTGATTTCAAATGAATGAAACTCTTATTTGCAAAGCAGAAAGGCGTTACTTTAATGTGTTACAATGTTTCTGGTCCTCAAGTAAAGTTACTGCAACTATGCCCAAGCAGCTTATTTTAGCTTTTCTTTGAAGAGGGGCATTGTGTCAGTGCTCCTGACTGAAAGAAGAGACCGCAGCTCTACAGATGCTGAAAAGCTGTTTTCCTTGTGAGAGAATGTCACTTTATGTAATAAGTTCAAAGCTTAAGAACATGAAAGATATTGGTTTAAAATGAATTAAACACTTATTTGCAATGCAGAAAGGCGTTTCTTTAATGCATTAGATTGTTTCTGCTCCTCAAGTAAAGTAAGTGCTTTTACGCCCAAACAGCTTCTTTTAGCGTTTCCATGAACAGTGGCACTGTGACAGTGCTCCTGACGGAAATAAGAGCCCTCAGCTCCACAGATGCTGAAAAGCTGTTTTCCTTGTAAGAGAATGTCACTTTATGCAATGTTAAGATCACAGCTTGCAAAAATAAAAAATATCGGATTCAAATGAAGTAAACTCTTATTTGCAATGCAGAAAAGGCGTTTCTTTAATGTGTTACATTGTTTCTGGTCCTCAAGTAAAGTTACTGCTACTATGCCCAAACAGCTTATTTTAGCGTTTCTGTGAATAGTGGCACTGCGACAATGCTCCTGACTGAAATAAGAGCCCACAGCTCCACAGATGCTGAAAAGCTGTTTTCCCTGTAACAGAATGTCACTTTATGCAATGTTAAGATCAAAGCTTGCTAAAAGAAAAGATATTGGTTTCAAATGAATTAAACTCTTATTTGCAAAGCAGAAAGGCGTTTCTTTAATGTCTTAGATGATATCTGCTCCTCAAATAAAGTTAGTGCTACTATTGCACAAACAGCTTATTTTAGCGTTTCTATGAAGAGGTGCATTGTGTCAGTGCTCCTGACTGAAAGAAGAGACCGCAAGTTCCACAGATGTTGAAAAGCTATTTTCCTTGTAAAGGAATGTCACTTAATGCAATGTTCAGAGCAAAGCTTGCCAACATGAAAGATGTTTTTGTCAAATAAACTAAAGCTTTATGTGCTGTGTAGAAATGCATTTCATTAATATGTTAGATGTTTTCTGCTCCGCAAGCAGAGTTAGTGCGTTGATGCCCAAATAACTGAGTTTAGCGTTTCTATGAACAGTGGCACTGTGACAGTGCTCCTGAGTGAAAGAAGCGACCGAAGCTCCACAGATGCTGAAAAGCAGTTTTCCCTGTAAGAGAATGTAACTTCATGCAATGTTAAGATCAAAGCTTGCTAAAATAAAAGATATTGATTTCAAATGAATGAAACTCTTATTTGCAAAGCAGAAAGGCGTTTTTTTAATGCATTAGATTGTTTCTGCTCCTCAAGTAAAGTAAGTGCTTTTACGCCCAAACAGCTTCTTTTAGCGTTTCCATGAACAGTGGCACTGTGACAGTGCTCCTGACTGAAATAAGAGCCCTCAGCTCCACAGATGCTGAAAAGCTGTTTTCCTTGTAAGAGAATGTCACTTTATGCAATGTTAAGATCAAAGCTGGCAAAAATAAAAGATATTGGATTCAAATGAAGTAATCTCTTATTTGCAATGCAGAAAAGGCGTTTCTTTAATGTGTTACATTGTTTCTGGTCCTCAAGTAAGGTTACTGCTACTATGCCCAAACAGCTTCTTTTAGCGTTTCTATGAACAGTGGCACTGCGACAGTGCTCCTGATTGATATAAGAGCCCACAGCTCCACAGATGCTGAAAAGCTGTTTTCCCTGTAACAGAATGTCACTTTATGCAATGTTAAGATCAAAGCTTGCTAAAATAAAAGATATTGGGTTTCAAATGAATTAAACTCTTGTATTCAATGCAGAAAGGCGTTTCTTTAATGTCTTAGATGATATCTGCTCCTCAAATAAAGTTAGTGCTACTATTGCACAAACAGCTTCTTTTAGCGTTTCTATAAATAGTTGCACTGTGTCAGTCCTCCTGACTGAAAGAAGAGACCGCAGCTGTACAGATGCTGAAAAGCTGTTTTCCTTGTAAGAGAATGTCACTTTATGTAATAAGTTCAAAGCTTAAGAACATGAAAGATATTGGTTTAAAATGAATTAAACACTTATTTGCAATGCAGAAAGGCGTTTCTTTAATGTGTTAGATTGTTTCTGCTCCTCAAGTAAAGATAGTGCTACTATGCCCAAACAGCTTGTTTTAGAGTTTCTATGAACAGTGGCACTGTGACAGTGCTCCTGAATGAAAGCAGCGAACGCAGGTCCACAGGTGCTGAAAGCTGGTTTCCTTGTAACAGAATGTCACTTCATGCAATGTTAAGATCAAAGCTTGCTAAAAGAAAAGATATTGGTTTCAAATGAATTAAACACTTATTTGCAATGCAGAAAGGCGTTTCTTTAATGCATTAGATTGTTTCTGGTCCTCAAGTAAAGTTACTGCTACTATGCCTAAGCAGCTTATTTTAGCGTTTCTTTGAAGAGGGACATTGTGTCAGTGCTCCTGACTGAAAGAAGAGATCGCAGCTCTACAGATGCTGAAAAGCTGTTTTCCCTGTTAGAGAATGTCACTTTATGTAATGATAAGTTAAAAGCTTAAGAACATGAAAGATATTGGTTTAAAATGAATTAAACACTTATTTGCAGTGCAGAAAGGCGTTTCTTTAATGTGTTAGATTGTTTCTGCTCCTCAAGTAAAGTTATTGCTTCTATGCCCAAACAGCTTGTTTTAGCGTTTCTATGAACAGTGGCACTGTGACAGTGCTCCTGACTGAAATAAGAGCCCAAAGCTCCACAGATGCTGAAAAGCTGTTTTCCCTGTAAGAGAATGTCAGTTCATGCAATGTTCAGAGCAAAGCTTGCCAACATGAAAGATGTTTTTGTCAAATAAAATAAAGCTTTATTTTCAATGTAGAAATGCATTTCATTAATATGTTGGATGTGTTCTGCTCCGCAAGCAGAGTTAGTGCGTTGATGCCCAAATAACTGAGTTTAGCGTTTCTGTGAACAGTGGCACTGTGACAGTGCTCCTGACTGAAATAAGAGCCCTCAGCTCCACAGATGCTGAAAAGCTGTTTTCCTTGTAAGAGAATGTCACTTTATGAAATAAGTTCAGAGCTTAAGAAAATGAAAGATATTGGTTTCAAATGAATGAAACTCTTATTTGCAAAGCAGAAAGGCGTTTCTTTAATGTGTTACAATGTTTCTGGTCCTCAAGTAAAGTTACTGCTACTATGCCCAAACAGCTTATTTTAGCGTTTCTTTGAAGAGGGGCATTGTGTCAGTGCTCCTGACTGAAAGAAGAGACCGCAGCTCTACAGATGCTGAAAAGCTGTTTTCCCTGTTAGACAATGTCACTTTATGCAATGATAAGTTCAAAGCTTAAGAACATGAAAGATATTGGTTTAAAATGAATTAAACACTTATTTGCAATGCAGAAAGGCGTTTCTTTAATGCATTAGATTGTTTCTGCTCCTCAAGTAAAGTAAGTGCTTTTACGCCCAAACAGCTTCTTTTAGCGTTTCCATGAACAGTGGCACTGTGACAGTGCTCCTGACGGAAATAAGAGCCCTCAGCTCCACAGATGCTGAAAAGCTGTTTTCCTTGTAAGAGAATGTCACTTTATGCAATGTTAAGATCACAGCTTGCAAAAATAAAAAATATCGGATTCAAATGAAGTAAACTCTTTTGCAATGCAGAAAAGGCGTTTCTTTAATGTGTTACATTGTTTCTGTTCCTCAAGTAAAGTTACTGCTACTATGCCCAAACAGCTTATTTTAGCGTTTCTATGAATAGTGGCACTGCGACAGTGCTCCTGACTGAAATAAGAGCCCACAGCTCCACAGATGCTGAAAAGTTGTTTTCCCTGTAACAGAATGTCACTTTATGCAATGTTAAGATCAAAGCTTGCTAAAAGAAAAGATATTGGTTTCAAATGAATTAAACTCTTGTATTCAATGCAGAAAGGCGTTTCTTTAATGTCTTAGATGATATCTGCTCCTCAAATAAAGTTAGTGCTACTATTGCACAAACAGCTTCTTTTAGCGTTTCTATAAATAGTTGCACTGTGTCAGTCCTCCTGATTGAAAGAAGAGACCGCAGCTGTACAGATGCTGAAAAGCTGTTTTCCTTGTAAGAGAATGTCACTTTATGTAATAAGTTCAAAGCTTAAGAACATGAAAGATATTGGTTTAAAATGAATTAAACACTTATTTGCAATGCAGAAAGGCGTTTCTTTAATGTGTTAGATTGTTTCTGCTCCTCAAGTAAAGTTAGTGCTACTATGCCCAAACAGCTTGTTTTAGCGTTTCTATGAACAGTGGCACTGTGACAGTGCTCCTGAATGAAAGCAGCGAACGCAGGTCCACAGGTGCTGAAAGCTGGTTTCCTTGTAACAGAATGTCACTTCATGCAATGTTAAGATCAAAGCTTGCTAAAAGAAAAGATATTGGTTTCAAATGAATTAAACACTTATTTGCAATGCAGAAAGGCGTTTCTTTAATGCATTAGATTGTTTCTGTTCCTCAAGTAAAGTTAATGCTACTATGCCCAAACAGATTATTTTAGCGTTTCTATGAACAGTGGCACTTTGACAGTGCTCCTGAATGAAAGAAGCGAACGCAGGTCCATAGGTGCTGAAAGCTGGTTTCCTTGTAACAGAATGTCACTTTATGCAATGTTAAGATCAAAGCTTAAGAACATGAAAGATATTGGTTTAAAATGAATTAAACACTTATTTGCAATGCAGAAAGCGTTTCTTTAATGCATTAGATTGTTTCTGCTCCTCAAGTAAAGTAAGTGCTTTTACGCCCAAACAGCTTCTTTTAGCGTTTCCATGAACAGTGGCACTGTGACAGTGCTTCTGACGGAAATAAGAGCCCTCAGCTCCACAGATGCTGAAAAGCTGTTTTCCTTGTAAGAGAATGTCACTTTATGTAATGTTAAGATCACAGCTTGCAAAAATAAAAAATATCGGATTTAAATGAAGTAAACTCTTATTTGTAATACAGAAAAGGCGTTTCTTTAATGTGTTACATTGTTTCTGGTCCTCAAGTAAAGTTGCTGCTACTATGCCCAAACAGCTTATTTTAGCGTTTCTATGAATAGTGGCACTGCGACAGTGCTCCTGACTGAAATAAGAGCCCACAGCTCCACAGATGCTGAAAAGCTGTTTTCCCTGTAGAGAATGTCAGTTCATGTAATGTTCAGAGCAAAGATTGCCAATATGAAAGATGTTTTTGTCAAATAAAATAAAGCTTTATTTGCATTGTAGAAATGCATTTCATTAATATGTTGGATGTTTTCTGCTCCGCAAGCAGAGTTAGTGCGTTGATGCCAAAATAACTGAGTTTAGCGTTTCTGTGAACAGTGGCACTGTGACAGTGCACCTGAGTGAAAGAAGCGACCGCAGCTCCACAGATCATGAAAAGCAGTTTTCCCTGTAACGGAATGTCACTTTATGCAATGTTAAGATCAAAGCTTGCTGAAATAAAAGATATTGATTTCAAATGAATGAAACTCTTATTTGCAAAGCAGAAAGGCGTTTCTTTAATGTGTTACAATGTTTCTGGTCCTGAAGTAAAGTTACTGCTACTATGCCCAAGCAGCTTATTTTAGCGTTTCTTTGAAGAGGGGCATTGTGTCAGTGCTCTTGACTGAAAGAAGAGACCGCAGCTCTACAGATGCTGAAAAGCTGTTTTCCTTGTAAGAGAATGTCACTTTATGTAATACGTTCAAAGCTTACGAAAATAGAAGATATTGGTTTCAAATGAATTAAAGACTTATTTGCAATTCAGAAAGGCGTTTCTTTAATGCATTACATCGTTTCTGCTCCTCAAGTAAAGTAAGTGCTTTTATGCCCAAACAGCTTATTTTAGAGTTTCTATGAACAGTGGCACTGTTTCAGAGTTCCTGAGTGAAAGAAGAGACCGCAAGCTCCACAGATGTTGAAAAGCTATTTTTTCTTGTAAAAGAATGTCACTTTATGCAATGTTCAGAGCAAAGCTTGCCAACATGAAAGATGTTTTTGTCAAATAAACTAAAACTTTATGTGCTGTGTAGAAATGCATTTCATTAATATGTTAGATGTTTTTTGCTCCGCAAGCAGAGTTAGTGCGTTGATGCCCAAATAACTGAGTTTAGCGTTTCTATGAACAGTGGCACTGTGACAGTGCTCCTGAGTGAAAGAAGCGACCGAAGCTCCACAGATGCTCAAAAAGCAGTTTTCCCTGTAAGAGAATGTAACTTCATGCAATAAGATCAAAGCTTGCTAAAATAAAAGATATTGATTTCAAATGAATGAAACTCTTATTTGCAAAGCAGAAAGGCGTTTCTTTAATGTGTTACATTGTTTCTGGTCCTCAAGTAAAGTTACTGCTACTATGCCCAAGCAGCTTATTTTAGCGTTTCTTTGAAGAGGTGCATTGTGTCAGTGCTCCTGACTGAAAGAAGAGACCGCAGCTCTACAGATGCTGAAAAGCTGTTTTCCCTGTAAGAGAATGTCACTTTATGCAATGATAAGTTCAAAGCTTAAGAACATGAAAGATATTGGTTTAAAATGAATTAAACACTTATTTGCAATGCAGAAAGGCGTTTCTTTAATGCATTAGATTGTTTCTGCTCCTCAAGTAAAGTAAGTGCTTTTACGCCCAAACAGCTTCTTTTAGCGTTTGCATGAACAGTGGCACTGTGACAGTGCTCCTGACTGAAATAAGAGCCCTCAGCTCAACAAATGCTGAAAAGCTGTTTTCCCTGTAAGAGAATGTCACTTTATGCAATGTTAAGATCAAGGCTTGCAAAAATAAAAGATATTGGTTTCAAATGAATTAAACTCTTGTATTCAATGCAGAAAGGCGTTTCTTTAATGTCTTAGATGATATCTGCTCCTCAAATAAAGTTATTGCTACTATTGCACAAACAGCTTCTTTTAGCGTTTCTATGAATAGTTGCACTGTGTCAGTGCTCCTGACTGAAAGAAGAGACCGCAGCTCTACAGATGCTGAAAAGCTGTTTTCCTTGTAAGAGAATGTCACTTTATGTAATAAGTTCAAAGCTTAAGAAAATGAAAGATATTGTTTTCAAATGAATTAAACACTTATTTGCAAGTTCAGAAAGGCGTTTCTTTAATGCATTAGATTGTTTCTGCTCCTCAAGTAAAGTAAGTGCTTTTATGCCCAGACAGCTTATTTTAGCGTTTCTATGAACAGTGGCACTGTTTCAGAGTTCCTGAGTTAAAGAAGAGACCGCAAGCTCCACAGATGTTGAAAAGCTATTTTCCTTGTAAAAGAATCTCACTTTATGCAATGTTAAGATCAAAGCTTGCAAAAATAAAAGATATTGGATTCAAATGAAGTAAACTCTTATTTGCAATGCAGAAAGGTGTTTCTTTAATGTGTTAGATGATATCTGGTCCACAAGTAAGGTTAGTGCTACTGTGCCCAAACAGCTTATTTTAGCGTTTCTATGAATAGTGGCACTGCGACAGTGCTCCTGACTGAAATAAGAGCCCACAGCTCCACAGATGCTGAAAAGCTGTTTTCCCTCTAACAGAATGTCACTTTATGCAATGTTAAGATCAAAGCTTGCTAAAAGAAAAGATATTGGTTTCAAATGAATTAAACTCTTGTATTCAATGCAGAAAGGCGTTTCTTTAATGTCTTAGATGATATCTGCTCCTCAAATAAAGTTAGTGCTACTATTGCACAAACAGCTTATTTTAGCGTTTCTATGAACAGTGGCACTGTTTCAGAGTTCCTGAGTGAAAGAAGAGACCGCAAGCTCCACAGATGTTGAAAAGCTATTTTCCTTGTAAAAGAATGTCACTTTATGCAATGTTCAGAGCAAAGCTTGCCAACATGAAAGATGTTTTTGTCAAATAAACTAAAGCTTTATGTGCTGTGTAGAAATGCATTTCATTAATATGTTAGATGTTTTCTGCTCCGCAAGCAGAGTTAGTGCGTTGATGCCCAAATAACTGAGTTTAGCGTTTCTATGAACAGTGGCACTGTGACAGTGCTCCTGAGTGAAAGAAGCGACCGAAGCTCCACAGATGCTGAAAAGCAGTTTTCCCTATAAGAGAAGGTAACTTTATGCAATGTTAAGATCAAAGCTTGCTAAAATAAAAGATATTGATTTCAAATGAATGAAACTCTTATTTGCAAAGCAGAAAGGCGTTTCTTTAATGTGTTACATTGTTTCTGGTCCTTAAGTAAAGTTACTGCTACTATGCCCAAGCAGCTTATTTTAGCGTTTCTTTGAAGAGGGGCATTGTGTCAGTGCTCCTGACTGAAAGAAGAGAACGCAGCTCTACAGATGCTGAAAAGCTGTTTTCCCTGTAAGAGAATGTCACTTTATGCAATGATAAGTTCAAAGCTTAAGAACATGAAAGATATTGGTTTAAAATGAATTAAACACTTATTTGCAATGCAGAAAGGCGTTTCTTTAATGCATTAGATTGTTTCTGCTCCTCAAGTAAAGTAAGTGCTTTTACGCCCAAACAGCTTCTTTTAGCGTTTCCATGAACAGTGGCACTGTGACAGTGCTCCTGAAGGAAATAAGAGCCCTCAGCTCCACAGATGCTGAAAAGCTGTTTTCCTTGTAAGAGAATGTCACTTTATGCAATGTTAAGATCACAGCTTGCAAAAATAAAAAATATCGGATTCAAATGAAGTAAACTCTTATTTGCAATACAGAAAAGGCGTTTCTTTAATGTGTTACATTGTTTCTGGTCCTCAAGTAAAGTTACTGCTACTATGCCCAAACAGCTTATTTTAGCGTTTCTATGAATAGTGGCACTGCGACAGTGCTCCTGACTGAAATAAGAGCCCACAGCTCCACAGATGCTGAAAAGCTGTTTTCCCTGTAACAGAATGTCACTTTATGCAATGTTAAGATCAAAGCTTGCTAAAAGAAAAGATATTGGTTTCAAATGAATTAAACTCTTGTATTCAATGCAGAAAGGCGTTTCTTTAATGTCTTAGATGATATCTGCTCCTCAAATAAAGTTAGTGCTACTATTGCACAAACAGCTTATTTTAGCGTTTCTATGAACAGTGGCACTGTTTCAGAGTTCCTAGGTGAAAGAAGAGACCGCAAGCTCCACAGATGTTGAAAAGCTATTTTCCTTGTAAAAGAATGTCACTTTATGCAATGTTCAGAGCAAAGCTTGCCAACATGAAAGATGTTTTTGTCAAATAAACTAAAACTTTATGTGCTGTGTAGAAATGCATTTCATTAATATGTTAGATGTTTTCTGCTCCGCAAGCAGAGTTAGTGCGTTGATGTCGAAATAACTGAGTTTAGCGTTTCTATGAACAGTGGCACTGTGACAGTGTTCCTGAGTGAAAGAAGCGACCGAAGCTCCACAGATGCTGAAAAGCAGTTTTCCCTGTAAGAGAATGTAACTACATGCAATGTTAAGATCAAAGCTTGCTAAAATAAAAGATATTGATTTCAAATGAATGAAACTCTTATTTGCAAAGCAGAAAGGCGTTTCTTTAATGTGTTACATTGTTTCTGGTCCTCAAGTAAAGTTACTGCTACTATGCCCAAGCAGCTTATTTTAGCGTTTCTTTGAAGAGGGGCATTGTGTCAGTGCTCCTGACTGAAAGAAGAGACCGCAGCTCTACAGATGCTGAAAAGCTGTTTTCCTTGTAAGAGAATGTCACTTTATGTAATAAGTTCAAAGCTTAAGTAAATGAAAGATATTGGTTTCAAATGAAATAAACACTTATTTGCAAATTCAGAAAGGCGTTTCTTTAATGTCTTAGATGATATCTGCTCCTCAAATAAAGTTAGTGCTACTATTGCACAAACAGCTTCTTTTAGCGTTTCTATGAATAGTTGCACTTTGTCTGTGATCTTGACTGAAAGAAGAGACCGCAGCTCTACAGATGCTGAAAAGCTGTTTTCCTTGTAAGAGAATGTCACTTTATGCAATGTTCAGAGCAAAGCTTGCCAATATGAAAGATGTTTTTGTCAAATAAAATAAAGCTTTATTTGCAATGTAGAAATGCATTTCATTAATATGTTGGATGTTTTCTGCTCCGCAAGCAGAGTTAGTGCGTTGATGCCCAAATAACTGTTTATAGCGTTTCTGTGAACAGTGGCGCTGTGACAGTGCTCCTGAGTGAAAGAAGCGACCGCAGCTCCACAGATGCTGAAAAGCAGTTTTCCCTGTAACAGAATGTCACTTTATGCAATTTTAAGATCAAAGCTTGCTAAAATAAAATATATTGATTTCAAATGAATGAAACTCTTATTTGCAAAGCAGAAAGGCGTTTCTTTAATGTATTACATTGTTTCTGGTCCTCAAGTAAAGTTACTGCTACTATGCCCAAACAGCTTATTTTAGCGTTTCTTTGAAGAGGGGCATTGTGTCAGTGCTCCTGACTGAAAGAAGAGACCGCAGCTCTACAGATGATGAAAAGCAGTTTTCCCTGTAACAGAATGTCACTTTATGCAATGTTAAGATCAAAGCTTGCTAAAATAAAATATATTGATTTCAAATGAATGAAACTCTTATTTGCAATGCAGAAAGGCGTTTCTTTAATGCATTAGATTGTTTCTGCTCCTCAAGTAAAGTAAGTGCTTTTACGCCCAAACAGCTTCTTTTAGCGTTTCCATGAACAGTGGCACTGTGACAGTGCTCCTGACTGAAATAAGAGCCCTCAGCTCCACAGATGCTGAAAAGATGGTTTCCCTGTAGAGAATGTCAGTTCATGCAATGTTCAGAGCAAAGCTTGCCAATATGAAAGATGTTTTTGTCAAATAAAATAAAGCTTTATTTGCAATGTAGAAATGCATTTCATTAATATGTTGGATGTTTTCTGCTCCGCAAGCAGAGTTAGTGCGTTGATGCCCAAATAACTGAGTTTAGAGTTTCTATGAACAGTGGCACTGTGACAGTGCTCCTGAGCGAAAGAAGCGACCGCAGCTCCACAGATGATGAAAAGCAGTTTTCCCTGTAACAGAATGTCACTTTATGGAATGTTAAGATCAAAGCTTGCTAAAATAAAATATATTGATTTCAAATGAATGAAACTCTTATTTGCAATGCAGAAAGGCGTTTCTTTAATGCATTAGATTGTTTCTGCTCCTCAAGTAAAGTGCTTTTACGCCCAAACAGCTTCTTTTAGCGTTTCCATGAACAGTGGCACTGTGACAGTGCTCCTGACTGAAATAAGAGCCCTCAGCTCCACAGATGCTGAAAAGATGGTTTCCCTGTAGAGAATGTCAGTTCATGCAATGTTCAGAGCAAAGCTTGCCAATATGAAAGATGTTTTTGTCAAATAAAATAAAGCTTTATTTGCAATGTAGAAATGCATTTCATTAATATGTTGGATGTTTTCTGCTCCGCAAGCAGAGTTAGTGCGTTGATGCCCAAATAACTGAGTTTAGAGTTTCTGTGAACAGTGGCACTGTGACAGTGCTCCTGAGTGAAAGAAGCGACCGCAGCTCCACAGATGATGAAAAGCAGTTTTCCTTGTAACAGAATGTCACTTTATGCAATGTTAAGATCAAAGCTTGCTAAAATAAAATATATTGATTTCAAATGAATGAAACTCTTATTTGCAAAGCAGAAAGGCGTTTCTTTAATGTGTTACATTGTTTCTGGTCCTCAAGTACAGTTACTGCTACTATGCCCAAACAGCTTATTTTAGCGTTTCTTTGAAGAGGGGCATTGTGTCAGTGCTCCTGACTGAAAGAAGAGACCGCAGCTCTACAGATGCCGAAAAGCTGTTTTCCCTGTAACAGAATGTCACTTTATGCAATGATAAGTTCAAAGCTTAAGAAAATAAAAGATATTGGTTTAAAATGAATTAAACACTTATTTGCAATGCAGAAAGGCGTTTCTTTAATGCATTAGATTGTTTCTGCTCCTCAAGTAAAGTAAGTGCTTTTACGCCCAAACAGCTTCTTTTAGCGTTTCCATGAACAGTGGCACTGTGACAGTGCTCCTGACTGAAATAAGAGCCCTCAGCTCCACAGATGCTGAAAAGCTGTTTTCCTTGTAAGAGAATGTCACTTTATGCAATGTTAAGATCAAAGCTTGCAAAAATAAAAGATATTGGATTCAAATGAAGTAAACTCTTATTTGAAATGCAGAAAGGCGTTTCTTTAATGTGTTACATTGTTTCTGGTCCTCAAGTAAAGTTAGTGCTACTATGCCCAAACAGCTTATTTTAGCGTTTCTATGAATAGTGGCACTGCGACAGTGCTCCTGACTGAAATAAGAGCCCACAGCTCCACAGATGCTGAAAAGCTGTTTTCCCTGTAACAGAATGTCACTTTATGCAATGTTAAGATCAAAGCTTGCTAAAATAAAAGATATTGGGTTTCAAATGAATTAAACTCTTGTTTTCAATGCAGAAAGGCGTTTCTTTAATGTCTTAGATGATATCTGCTCATCAAATAAAGTTAGTGCTACTATTGCACAAACAGCTTCTTTTAGCGTTTCTATGAATAGTTGCACTGTGTCAGTGCTCCTGACTGAAATAAGAGCCCACAGCTCCACAGATGCTGAAAAGCTGTTTTCCCTGTAAGAGAATGTCACTTTAAGCATTGTTCAGAGTAAAGCTTGCTAAAATAAAATATATTGGGTTTCAAATGAATTAAACTCTTGTTTTCAATGCAGAAAGGCATTTCTTTAATGTATTAGACTGTTTCTTCTCCTCAAGTAAAGTGCTACTGTGCCCAAACAGCTTCTTTTCGCGTTTCTATGAATAGTTGCACTGTGTCAGTGCTCCTGACTGAAAGAAGAGACCGCAGCTCTACAGATGCTGAAAAGATGTTTTCCTTGTAAGAGAATGTCACTTTATGCAATGATAAGTTCAAAGCTTAGGAAAATGAAAGATATTGGTTTCAAATGAATTAAACACTTATTTGCAATGCAGAAAGGCGTTTCTTTAATGCATTAGATTGTTTCTGCTCCTCAAGTAAAGTAAGTGCTTTTATGCCCAAACAGCTTATTTTAGCGTTTCTATGAACAGTGAAATGCTAGAAATGCATTTCATTAATATGTTAGATGTTTTCTGCTCCGCAAGTAGAGTTAGTGCAAAAAAGCAAATGAAGAGAATGCAAGCCCACATAAGCTGAAAAGCTTCTTTCTCAGTGAGAGAAAGTTGATCAATGCAATTTTAGGAGTAAACATTGAGTACGTGAAGGATGTTTTTTTCTCATGATATGAAATGTTATTTGCAATGCAGAAAGCAGATTTTAATGTGTTAGAGCTCTTTTGCAGAGCAAGTCATGTTAGAGCTTCAGTGCACAGAATCAGCAGTTTAGAGCTTCTAGGAACACTAATGCTGTGTTAGTGCAAAAAAGCAAATGAAGAGATTGCAAGCCCATATAAACTGAAAAGATTCTTTCTCAGTGAGAAAAAGTTGGTCAGTGCAATTTTAAGAGTAAAGCTTAAGTACATAAAAGATGTTTCTTTCTCATGAAATGAAATGTTATTTGTAATGCAGAAGACAGATTTTAATGTGTTAGAGCTTTTTTGCAGAGTAAGTTATGATAGAGCTTCAAATGCACAGAATCATTAGATTTAGCGCTTCTTGGAACACTAATGCTATGTTAGTGCAAAAAAGCAAATGAAGAGAATGCAAGCGCACATAAGCTGAAAAGCTTCTTTCTCAGTGAGATAAAGTTGGTTAATGCAATTTAAAGAGTAAAGCTTGAATACATGAAAGATGTTTTTTTCTCATGAAAGGAAATGTTATGTGCAATCAGGAAGACAGATTTTAATGTATTAGAGATTCAATGCACAGAATCACAAGTTTAGAGCTTATAGTAACACTAATGCTGCATTAGTGCAAAAAAGCAAATAAAGAGATAGCAAACCCACATATGCTGAAAAGCTTCTTTCTGAGTGAGAGAAAGTTGGTCAATGCAATTTTAAGAGTAAAGCTTGAGTACATGAAAGGTTTCTTTCTCATGAATTGAAATGCAGAAGACAGATTTTCATGTTTTAGAGCTTTTATGGAGAGTACGTTTTTTGTAGAGTAAATAGTTAGAGTTACTATTCCCAGAAAGCTTAGTTTTGCGTTTTTATGAACAGTGACACTGTGTTAGTGCTCCTGAGAGAATGAAGAGTGCGTGGGTCCACATATGCTGAAAAGCTTCTTTTCCTGAAAGAGAAAGTCATTTTATGCAATGTTAAGTCAAAAGCTTGCCAATATGAAAGATGTTTGTTTCAAATGAAATAAAGTCTCATTTGCAATGCAGAAAGTCGTTGATTTATTGTGTTAGATGTTTTCTGCTCCGCAAGTAAAGTTAGAGCTGCTATGCCCAGACAGACTATGCAAGTGCTCCTGAGAGCGCGGTTCCACATAGGCTGAAAAGCTTCTTTCCATGTAAGAGAAAATCAGTTTATGCAATATTAAGACAAAAGCTTGCCAATATGAAAGATGTTTGTTTCAAATGAAATAAAGTCTTATTTGCAATAGAGAAAGGCGTTTCTTTAGATGTTTTGGTAACACTTTCTATGAAGCTCATATTTATAATACATTATAAGGGTATTCTTAAGGCACTATAATGAATGCATAATGCATTATAAAAAACCTTATATTATATATAGTCTTATTAATAATCATAATACATTATAATGCTCACACATTTGTGGTTATAACTTTTAAGATTATGATTATTTATAACACAATGAACACCATATTAAATCTACTTTTACATTTATAATGGACTATATAACTTGACATTATTTAAGATCTGCATAGTATCTTACTACAGTACATCTTGTAAGTGGTTAGGTGTGGAGTGTTATTTGAGTGTCCCCTGTGAGGCTAATATTAATTTTGATGTGAGCTAGTTAATAATTTCAACTGTAAAAAAAAAAAAAAAAAAAAAAAAAAATTCCAATGTTTATATGTTGTTACATTTTATTTTGATGGTCCCCTTAGTCTATTGACTATAAGTAAATTTGCAACTACATGTCAACTAACTCTCATTAGAGTATTAGTAGGCTTAGGTTAAGGTTAGGGTAGGTAGAATGTTGACGCACTTGCAAAGTTACTTATAGTCTGTTTGTCTGTTGGGGAACCATCAAAGTGTATATATTTAGCAGACATTCTACTAATACTCCAATGACTGCTAGTTGAATTGTAGTTGCAGAGTTACTTAACAATAGCTGTCTAAAGAGTACCATCAAAATAATCAAACTGATATTAAAATAAAAATAGTTCAAAGCAAATGTGTCATATTACACATTCATTTGATTCATCTGATCTGATATCTGATCTCAGTTTGAGAGAAAAAAAAATATTACTATCATTATTACTATACTTATAAGTGATCATCGATGGCTTTAAGTAAAGTAGCATAAGAAAGATGGCAAGATATGAGACTTATAATACATTATAACTATGAGAAATATAATCCATTGTAACAAGTGGATGCAACGTGTTCACTGTGTTATAAATCATCATACTCTTAAAAGCTATAACCATAAATAAGTAAATATTATATTACATTAAAACTGTTCTTATGAATATTCATAAGATTATATAACATATGTTTTTTTTTTATAATGTATTACACATTCATTATGCCTTAAGAATACCCTTATAATGTATTATAAATACGGGCTTCATAGAAAGTGTTACCCACATTTCTTATGGCTTTTAGTGATTGTTATGTCATTAGCAAAACATAATTAACAATATTACAGATTTTGCCTTGGTTCTTTTCGGCTATAACACGTTAAAAACACGTTTACAGCAGTCAAAGAAAAGTTAATGTTAAAAAGTCAAGGTTCAAGAGCCCAACTAAAGCTAACATTGATCTCCATCATGGTAGTTAAACAAAACAAAACAAAACAAAAAACGTTGCATTTCTGTGAACATCTGACAGAAATAGCATCAGTCTGGTAAGTAATGTGTGAAGCTGGTAATGCTGATTTAGGAGCTGTTTAATCAGATCTTTAGAGATTTAATGTCTTCTTTATTTCAGTTGATTTCATCTAAGCTGTGGCTGAAGTCAGTTGTAGTTCTTGTGGTTCTCATTCAGTGATTCTGCTTGTTAACAGCAGGTGTTCATCACTAATGCTCAATCATCACTTGATTAATTACAGAATTATCTCATTAACTTCAGCACTGATTCGGTGTTACTTTAACACTCTGTAGTGTGCACACTTTGTGTTCATTTAAAACTGAGGATTTTGCTGTGGAGTTTAAAGGGTTAAAGATGTAAGAGAAAAAAACCAGCATGAAATGTAATTTAACGGTGTAGTGATATCAAATGTTAGATAGCCTCACACGGGGCACCAAAAATGTAGTGATATCAGATGTTAGATAGCCTAACATGGGGCGGCACTAAATGCGGTGATTTTAGATTTAAGTAGCACCACCAGTGTAATGGCTTTGGGCTTAAATATTAATATTAATATTAATATTAATATTTAGTCTTGGTCATACTATTTTACCGGGCACCAGCCAAGGAATTGCACCTTGACAATAAAGAACAATCATGGAAGACTGCTCAATAAATAAGAATTACAATTAAATTATAGGAAGTTGTAGTCTGACCAATCTGAAGGATTTGTGAAATATCGTTAACTTGTAGAGCCTTTTTACTGTATTATCAACACAAGGAAGACACAAGTGTAATAAAAAGGGTTTTTATTAACAAAGGGATAGACAAGAGTAACTAACAGCTACTAAATGGATACAATGAACGGATAAAGTGCAAAAGACTGATAAATGGAAGTGACTGAGTTGGATGTTACTATGGATGTTATCTTATGGAAAGATAAACTCAAGTTTCCTGGAAGTAATAAGTAAGGTTCACCTTATTCTAGTTTCAACAAATAAGTTGAGGGATTATTTGTTGTTAACTGATATCAGTCATATAGAATCTAATGCAAATTAGATAATCATAAACTGACAATACACTAATGCCAACGGTCTCTGGAAAGAGGTTTGGAAAGAGTGATATTTACGTTCCGCTTGGTCATGTGCTTAGTCTGAGTGGCGACGTCTTCCACTTGTTGACCTGGGCCATGTTGCAGTGGGAAGGGAGGAGTTGGATCCGTTTCACAATCTTGAACACGAAGCACTGGTGAACAATGAACTCCCGAGCACCGAGAAGGTTCTTTGGTCTGGAACACGCAAACCGGAGCCTTGAAGGTGATGGTTCTGAAGTCTGTACAGAAGATCCGGACTACCTGGAACACGCAGGAGGGAGGATCATTGATGTTGACTTTCGGAAGTCGTTGCAGAAGATCCTGGCAGTTTGGAACTCGCAAATGGAGGATCGCTGAAGAGACGATTCTGAAGTCGTTGGAGAAGATCCTGGCAGCTTGGAACTCGCAAGTAGAGGATCGCAGAAGAGAAGATTCTGAAGTTGTTGCAGAAGATTGGGGGGTACTAAGCTTGTGGTCGTTGTTGCTGTGGCAGTTTGCAAACTCTCAAAACTCACTTCTTGGAGAACTTCCTTTTTCTCCGGCAGAGCAGCTTAGCAGCTTAGCTCTTGGCTTAGCAGTAGAGCACACCACTAAGCAATTAATAGTAGAGGGCTGTAGAGGGCTGTAAATTAATGTAGAAATATATGTAAAATTACAAAAATAATGGTGATAACAATTTATGAAATCACGACCAGATGGTGCAAATGGCACCATTTCTCACACTATTTAAAATAAATAAATAAATAAAAATGGCAGCAATGGCTGCCTAACAAAAACTGTAAAAATTAAGTAAAATATCCTATCTTAAAGTGCAAAAACTTTATTTAAACATTAACAAACACTGTTATTTTACAGGTATTTTGTGAATTATTACAATCAAACACCTTCACTGTATAAATAAATAAATAAATACATAAATAAATAAGGTCAAATGACTTGCAGCAAAAGAATATAAAACACTAACAGATCTCAGCATATTAATTTATTACAAACCAGTTTGACACCATTTCATAGAAAGGTTAATTTTAAGAATTAACAGAGCTGCAGATGTTGATGCTTTATTGAAAATAGTAAAGTTGATGTCACCATGATAGAGATCAGTGTTTTCTTTAGTTCAGTGTTTTAGATCAGTATTTGGCCTCTAGACCCTTGATTGCTTAAACCTTAGTTTTTCTTTCGTTGCTTTAATTTTGTGTTTGTAAAGTACATTTGTTAAAGTCACATTTGTTACTTTTGTTAAAGTTTTGTTAAAGTAACAAATGTGAGGGAAAAATGTTCAGGTGATGTTGGCTAGTTATGGCAGGAAACCATTAAGAATAACTCATTAAGAGCCTAACCTTTGTTAAGTACTTATATATGCACAGTATAAAAAAAAAATATATATATATATAGACTTTTGTGATGTTACAGCGGAAACATTATACCAATATGAAGTTCAAATGGTTTTAAAACTCAACAGAAAGAAAACGCGTTGAGCTGTGTTTTAGATGCACAGAGACATCAAGAATCAGCACATGAATCTCAACAGTGGTGACAATAAACAAAAATCTTTTTTTTGTGTGAATCTAGTTGTTTTGTGATGTACAGAGTTGATCTGGTTATCTGAATATTTTGTCACCATTGTGGAGATTCATTTGCTGGTTCTTGATGGATTGTTAATCTTTTTGATCTTTTATTTAAAAAAAAAAGTCACAAAATTTAGACTTTCATTGAACTAAAACAATTGAAAATGAGGGAAAATGTCTTTGCAACATGCGTTTTTTTTTTTTTCTCAAATACACATTGGACCCAATTGTTGACAAGCTTTGATTCAATACTTTTTGAAACCTCCATTTAAAGGTCTGCGTGGGACTGTTTTTTTTAGTTCCGCTCCAACGAGGTTTAGTCTGCATAAAATTGTATTTGTTATTTTATTTGTCTTGTCAAGAGTCTTGAATTTATTGACAGCAAAATGTTAAACGAATTTTAACATTTTGCTGTCAACACAGTAGGAAAGAAAGTGTCACAGAGAAAATAAAAATGTTGTACAAAAATTTCATTCCTTATTTTTATTTGTCTTGTCAGGATACAATTCATTTAGGATAAGATTTAGCCTACAACAAAATAGGAAAAAGTGTCGCAGAGGAAAAAAAAAATGTAGGTTGTACAAAATAACCTAATAGCTATTTTATTCGTCTCGTCAAAATACTAAATTCGTTTACCATCTTGCTGTTAACACAGTATGAAAAGTGTCACAGAGAAAAATAAATTAATTCGACACAGTCCGTCATTTAAAATCCTTATTCTGCTCTGTCACTCATCGACAACCTGCCTGTTCTGTCTGAGAGCTGTAAATTTACCACTGGTAGGCTAGCGGCTAGCCTGCTCTGAGCATCATTATATGCACATACTGCGCACAGACCCCGCAAATAAAACAAAGCACTGTTCATGCATGCAGAACAGTCCTGAGTGCAGGCTGTATCAGTGCTTGATAAGAATAAAGCGCAGATATGCTGTTCTGAAAGGACATCGGGAATGGGATAAAGTTAGACCGCTCAAACCCGTTCAAACTGCACCAGAGTTACGACCGCCACCGCGTTTTATTCGGGAATTTAATCCCGCGTCGCAAGAAATCTGGTTGGGTCCCGCAGATACGGGACCAGACCTCTACCTCCATTTGCTGAAATATAGCTGAGTTTTGAAAATAGCTCTGAGTTTTCTCCTACAATGTCTGATGAGGTTGGAGAACACCTGACAAGAGATCAGAGGCCGTTCCTTTAGAATCACTCCAGACCCTTCAGATTCCCAGCTTCATGCATAGTAAATTCCTCGGTGTTAAATCAACACTGCTTGGTGTTCATATGAGAACCACCATCAGGGTGTTAAAAGTAACACCGAAGCAGTGTTAGTTAATTAGGTAATTAAGTGGTTCATCTAACAGTAGGGGGGGACAAGAAACATAAAATTTCTCAAGAGCAATTTTTGAAGGGGACACAAATAATACAGCCAAAATTGTACTTGTAAGGATAGATATGTGTACACAGCATGTGTAAACAGCATGGAGACCGTGTTTAAATATGAGTTCGGTTCATATGGTTCACCACACGGTCATATTATAATGATTATTTTGCGTCCTCCATAGTATTTTAGCTTTCGTCTGGGATCGAGTAAGTCTCTTTAGATATTCAACCGCATTAAGCCTGCCACTTAACATCATACTGAGCAAAACACAACACATCGGTAGGTCTACAATATTAGCCTAATATCAGTTCACACACAGGTTTATCGCTGTGTTAGTTGTAGTGGGTGACAAGCTACGGTATTAAGCTTGGTAACCTTATAAATTGCTCATAGAAAATACATCGGATATCATTATTTTTTGTCATGACTAATTTATTAATGATCCAGCATCATCTGTATTAAAGAGAAAGAATAATTTCACCCGATGTTTAAAGAGAATAAAATAGCCTTGACAGCCTAATTACTTACACATAACTACTAAGGAACTTTGCTCTCTCCCACCCAGGGTTGCCAGGTTTTCACAGCAAAACCCACCCAATTGCTACTCAAAACTAGCCCAAAACTAGCCCAATCGGTTTTCAGGGGGGATTTCCGGTAAAAATCACGTTCCGGTGGGGTAAAATACACGTTTTTTGGTGGGGTTCCCCTGATAAATGTCGCTTTCCAGGGGCTAAATATCACGTTATTGGGGTCGCTCCAACCCGCGGACATGAAAAACATCCCGCGGAAAGAGCATAAAAGTAGCCCAATTTCGCGGGAAAACCGTGGACTTGGCAACACTGCTCCCACCGGGCTCGTGTCCTGAGTGTATGGAGGCAGTGGACCAAACCACTGTGAGGCAAGGGAGGGGGGAATCAAAAAATTTCTTAACTTAAAACGCTTTTTTGCGTTTATTTTGTTTTACAACTTACACAATTATTTTAAGTATATGTCCATTATATTATTTTCAAGACACAGAGTTGCTTGTAATGATATTTTTATATCATTAAACGGAAGATTCATTATACGTTATAGATTCATTATACGTAAGATTCATTATATCATTATACGTATCGACGAGGACACGAAAGGTTCAGTAGACTTTTTGCTTTAAATGAGTGGTTATTGTCATGGTGTAAAGAACAGAAACTGCTCTTTGTTAATAATTGGAATCTTTTCTGGGAGCGTCCTAGGCTTTTCCGCGCTGATGGCCTGCACCCCAGCAGAGTCGGAGCAGAACTCCTGTCGGACAACATCTCCAGGACTCTACGCTCCATCTGACTAGTAAGCCCATTCACAAATAACAGCTATGATGACTTTTGTTCTACCCACTTAAATGATAGAAATACTTGTGCTGTCCAAGCTATAAAGACTGTGTCTGTTCCCCGAACAGTGAAGCCAAAATATAAATATAAATTTAATGCAGGATCTAGAAATAATCTAATCGTGATTAAACCAGAAAAATGCAAAACAAATAAACAAAAGCAATTTTTAAAGCTTGGGCTCCTAAACATTAGATCACTCGCACCCAAAGCTGTTATTGTAAATGAAATGATCACAGATAATAGTTTTGATGTGCTCTGCTTGACTGAAACCTGGCTCAAACCAAATGATTATATTGGTCTAAATGAGTCTACTCCACCAAGCTACTGTTATAAGCATGAGCCCCGTCAGACTGGCCGTGGAGGCGGTGTTGCAACAATATATAGTGATATTCTCAATGTTACCCAGAAAACAGGATACAGGTTTAACTCATTTGAATTGCTTCTGCTTAATGTTACACTGTCAGATATGCAAAAGAAATCTCTCCTGTCTCTTGCTCTGGCTACTGTGTATAGACCGCCTGGGCCGTATACAGATTTCTTAAAAGAATTTGCAGATTTCCTCTCAGACCTATTGGTTACTGTTGATAAAGCGCTAATTGTTGGAGATTTTAACATTCACGTCGATAATACAAATGATGCGTTAGGACTTGCGTTTACTGACCTAATAAATTCTTTTGGAGTCAAGCAAAACGTCACTGGGCCCACTCATCGTTTTAATCATACGCTAGATTTAATTATATCACATGGAATTGATCTTACTGACATAGATATCGTACCTCAAAGTGATGATGTTACTGACCATTTCCTAGTATCGTGCATGCTGAGTATTACTGATATTAACTATATGACTCCGCGTTATCGTCCAGGAAGAACTATTGTTCCAACCACTAAAGATAGATTCAAAAATAACCTGCCTGATTTATCTCAACTGCTCTGTGTACCCATAAATACACATGAACTAGATGAAATGACTAGCAACATGGGCACTATCTTCTCTAATACATTAGAAGTTGTTGCGCCCATCAAATTGAAAAAGGTTAGAGAAAAACGTAACGTACATGGTACAACAGTAATACCCATTCTCTCAAGAAAGAAACTCGTAAACTTGAGCGCAAATGGAGAAAAACTAACTTGGAAGTTTTTAGAATTGCATGGAAAAACAGTATGTCCAACTATAGACAGGCTTTAAAAGCTTCCAGGGCAGAGCATATCCGCAAACTCATAGAAAATAACCAAAACAATCCAAGGTTTTTATTTAGCACAGTGGCTAGATTAACAAATAAACAGACGCCACCCGATCTAAATATTCCCTCACAATTTAATAGTAATGACTTTATGAATTTCTTCACTGATAAGATAGATAACATCAGAAATACAATAACAAATGTAGATTCTGCAGCGTCTAGTACTTCAGCTCCATTCATTGCACCCAAAGAAAAACTGCAGTGCTTTACAACTATAGGACAGGAAGAGCTAAATAAACTTATCAATGCATCTAAACCAACAACATGCCTATTAGATCCTGTACCCACTAAATTACTGAAAGAGTTGTTACCTGTAGCAGAAGAACCGCTTCTCAATATTATTAACTCATCGATATCTTTAGGTCACGTTCCAAAATCATTCAAGCTGGCGGTTATTAAGCCTCTTATTAAAAAACCACAACTAGATCCTAATGAACTAGCAAATTACAGACCCATTTCTAATCTTCCGTTTATGTCTAAAATTTTAGAAAAAGTTGTATCTGCTCAGTTGTGCCCTTTTTTGCAAAAAAATGATCTCTATGAAGAATTTCAGTCAGGTTTCAGGCCCCACCATAGTACAGAAACTGCACTTGTTAAAATTACAAATGACTTGCTTCTTGCGTCAGACCAAGGCTGCATCTCATTGCTAGTTTTACTTGATCTTAGTGCTGCGTTCGACACTATAGATCATGACATACTCATAGATCGATTACAAAATTATACGGGTATTCAAGGGCAGGCTTTAAGATGGTTTAGATCCTACCTGTCTGATCGCTTCCACTTTGTTTATTTAAACAGGGAGTCATCTCAATTATCACCAGTAAAATATGGAGTACCACAAGGATCTGTCCTAGGTCCTCTGCTATTTTCAATATATATGTTGCCCCTTGGTAATATTATTAGAAAATACGGGATTAGTTTCCATTGTTATGCTGATGATACTCAACTATATATCTCAACAAGACCAGATGAAACTTCTAAATTATCTAAGCTAACAGAGTGTGTTAAAAATGTAAAAGATTGGATGACCAGTAATTTTCTCCTATTAAATTCAGATAAGACAGAAATATTACTTATTGGACCAAAAAACAGTACACAGAATCTCTTGGATTATAATTTGCAACTAGACAGATGTACTGTTACTTCCTCTACAGTCAAAAATCTGGGTGTTATATTAGACAGCAACTTGTCTTTTGAAAATCATATTTCCCATGTTACAAAAACAGCATTCTTCCATCTTAGAAACATTGCCAAGCTACGAAACATGTTACCTGTTTCTGATGCAGAAAAGCTAGTTCATGCATTCATGACCTCTAGACTGGACTATTGTAATGCACTGCTAGCTGGTTGTCCTGCATCTTCAATAAACAAGCTGCAGGTAGTCCAAAATGCAGCGGCTAGAGTCCTTACTAGGTCAAGAAAATATGATCATATTACCCCAATTTTACAGTCTCTGCACTGGCTACCTATTAAGTTCCGCATCAGTTACAAAATATTATTACTTACCTATAAGGCCCTCAATGATTTAGCTCCTGCGTACTTAACTAGTCTTCTACCACGCTACAATCCATCACGCTCCCTAAGGTCGCAAAACTCTGGACTTTTGGTAGTACCTAGGATAGCAAAGTCAACTAAAGGAGGTAGAGCCTTTTCACATTTGGCTCCCAAACTCTGGAATAGCCTTCCTGATAATGTTCGGGGTTCAGAAACACTCTCTCTGTTTAAATCTAGATTAAAGACACATCTCTTTAGCCAAGCATTCACATAATGCATCTCATGATCTTGTACTGCAGTTATATCTGATCAAACACACATTATTGTTCTTTAGCTTGGATTGAACAAATAATTGTTGCTTGGTTGGAACAGCAGCTACGCTAATTATGTCTCTATTTGTTTCTCTGTTTCTGCCACGGGATTAACATCCCGTGGTAACTAGGATTTACACAAGCTTCAGTCTGGATCCAGAACACCTGAGAAGAGATGATGCCAACTCCTCAGAGGACCTCAGATGAAGCATACCCTCAGACAACATACAGAACTACCAAATTTCGCCATAAGTTAAATATATTAAGTTTCTACAATATATAAATATATTGTAGAAACTTAATTTCCTGTAAAGCTGCTTTGCAACGATTTGTATTGTGAAAAGCGCTATACAAATGAACTTGAATTGAATTGAATTGAATTTTAGGGGGGACAACCCTCAGATGGGGGGGGGGGGGGCCTAAATCCCCCCCGGGATTTACACCTATGCTTCCAGCCACAGCCTTAGATTAACCCTAACATGAAATCTCTCTTATTACAAACCAGACTGACTTTATTTTGCTCATTAGTCTACAGTTCTGAGAATTAACAGGTTTAGATGTTGTTTTATTGAAAATGTTTGGTTACCATTATGGTGATTAGTTTTTCATTTAGTTGGGCAGTTTGACTCTTGGCTCTTGTGTTAAGTTTGTGGTCTTTATAACAGTGTATATGAAAACGTACTCGGTTACTAACGTAACCTCAGTTCCCTGAGATACGTAACGAGTACTGCATCTGATAAGATGCGATGGGGAAAACTCCTTTTTCTCCGATGACTGAAGCCTTTCAATAATGCAGTGTAGTTTTTCCCACTGCACGGCCATTGGTTCATGCAGTGAATAAAAAATGAACCAGTGGCTCGGCAGTGGAGCTGCACAAGCCTATGGCGATAAAGCCCGCCAGCGCCTGCCAGAATGGGCAGAGCTATCTGGCTATATAATCGGGCATTCCACCATAGGATTCTCAGGATCCTCAGATTGAAGCGATGAGTCGTGCAGCTAAATAGCATGGCAAAGTACGCAGTACTCGTTCCAAATCTCAGCGAACCGAGGTTATGTTAGTAACCGAGTACGTTCCCTATCGATACTTTACTCATACTGCGTCTGATAAGACGCAATGGGGAACCAGTACAATCCCACTGTGTTATGCTAGAGGAATGACTAATACTTGAACTAGCCTTAAGCACCCAAGGGGTCCCAGAGGTACCAAGTATTTTGCAGGGAAGCCCCGCAGGAGGCAGTAGGGCCAAACTCACAGAGGTCGGCCCAGCCTTGACTAATTGTCCAAAGATAATTCAGTACAGCCTCGGAACTCAGAGAGGGCCAAGAGCGTACACGAAAAAGGGCAAAACGCCAAGCACTGGTTTTTGTCATATGACAGAGTGCCTGTTATGCAGAAAGGACCCGAGCCTGTAAGGCTGGGATGTCCAGATTATAAAACCTGGCAAACGTGGACAGCGAGGCCCAGCCGGTCATCACACAGATCTCTGCAATGGACACACCACTAGACCAGGCCCAGGAAGAGGCAACGCTCTTACTCCCATGGGGCATTGAAGGCCCAAAGAAGAGTACGCTAGCGCAATAGAGTCAATTATCCATTTGGAGAGACTCTGCTTCGTGACCGGAGAGCCCTTGGTGCAGCCACCGAAGCATACAAATAGGTCAACATAGACTTTCAACACCCTGACGGGGCAGAGTAAATTCAACTCTTGGTCTTGCTCCGAAGGAGGAAACGCCAATTGAGTTATTACCTGTGCTCTGAATGGAGTAGAGAGCACTTTAGGTATGTAACCATGCCTTGACTTCAGGACGACTTTAGAGTCATTGGGCCCGAATTCGAGGCAGGTGGGGCTCACAGATTGCGCCTGCAGATCTCCTATACACTTTACCGATGCTAACGCTAGTAGCAGAGCGGTTTTAAGTGTCAGGGGGAGAAGGTCAATGGACTGTAGCGACTCAAATGGAGGGCTCTTCAGAACCTACAAAATGGTGGGCAGATCCCATGTAGGGACTGTGATGGGACGAGGCGGGTGAGCCTCCTAGACTCCTTCAGAAAACGAACAACTAAGTTGTTCCTGCCCAGCGATTGGCCAGCTATAGGAGCATGAGAGGCTGCTATGGCTGCTACATAGACCTTGAGCATGGAAGGGGAATGACACTTATCTAACAGCTCTTGCAGGAAGGACAATATCAGAGATATGTAGTAGGAAATTGGGTCTGCGCCACGGGCTGCACACCAGGTGGAGAAGACAGACCATTCAAGGGCATAGAGGCCTCTTGTAGACGGTGCTCTAGCCTGAGAGATTGTGTTTAGCACGTTCTCGGGGAGGTTCGCAAGCTCCCATCGAGAGACCAAAGGTGCAGAGCCCACAGCTCGGGCTGGGGATGCCATATCGTTCTGTTCGCCTAAGAGAGTAGGTCTCGTCTCAGGGGAATGGGCCACGGGGCTGCCGAGAGCAGCTGTTACAGCTCCGCAAACCAGTGCTGGTTCCTCCAGAGCAGGGCCACCAACAGAACCTTGTGTCTTTGTTCCCTGACTCATCTGATTACCTGCGGGATCAGAGCGATTGGGAGAAAAGCATAAAGGAGGAGGTTGGGCCAGTCGTGGGCCAATGTGTCCCTGTCCTTCGAAAAGCAACTTGGGCAATGAGAGTTGTCTTCTGAGGCGAAGAGGTCGACCTCTGTCCTGCCAAAGACCTCCCAAATTTTCTGAACCGTCTGATGGTGGAGCATCCATTCTTCTCAGGGGACGTTGCTCCGAAATAGCATGTCTGCTCCTTGGTTCAACCTGCCCGGTACATGCTCTGTTCTTAGCGAGCGCAAGTTGAGCTGAGCCCATTACATGAAGCGCTCGACCAGAGTGAAGAGGCGCTTCGAGGAGAGACCACCCTGGAGATTTATATTGGACAACACCGTCATGCTGTCCGAACGGACTAAGACATGGTGTCCCCTTAGGTCTGGCAGAAAGGTACGAAGGCCCAGACACACTGCCAGCATTTCCAGGCAGTTGATGTGAAGCCAAACTTCCTCTTTCGACCAGTGGCCGAAAGCTGGTTTGTCATCGCATAGCGCTCCCCAACCTGTGTTGGAAGCATCTGTCGAGACCACTTTCCTGCTGCAGACCATTCCCAGGGGCACGCCCTGTTCCATCCACTGGGGATCTTTCCAAGGGGCTGTTACACAGCCCTGGTCGACCTTGACACGAAGGCGTCCGAGACACCAGGCGTGGAACGGAACTCGTGGTTTCAGCCAGTAATGAAGGGGCCGCATGCGTAGCAGGCCCAACTGAAGTACCGGAGACACAGAGGCCATGAGGCCCAGCATTCTCTGAAACGCCTTGAGAGGGCGAGAGGCTCCGACTTTGAATGAGGCCGCGAGCTGCTGAATGGCCAGTGCACGTTCCGGCGCGGCTATCGCCCTCATTTGGGCCAAGTCTAAAACTGTTTCCAGGAATGATATCCATTGAGTGGGGGACAGCGCGCTCTTGGCAAAATTGACCCTGAGTCCCAGGCATTCTAGGTGTTTGAGGAGGAGGGCTCTGTGAGATAGTAGCTCGTCCTCTGACTGGGCCAGAATGAGCCAGTCGTCGAGGTAATTCAGAATGCGGATTCCCATCTGGAGCTACCCAGATAGCAAATTGGTTGTGGGCCTTAACTGGTTGAATTTAGGCTGTTGTTGTGGCCCATATACCACCACGGCCCCCGACCCTCAAATGGCCCTTATGCTGCTTGCCTAAAGAATACCAGAACCATGCCTGAAGCAGACCAAAACTCACTCACAACTCCACAGTGTCCCCAGAAATCAGCCACAACTGGCCCACAACAGTGCCGGAAGCCTCAGATGTCAGCCGGACAAAAGCCAAACTGCCACCACCTTTACCCCAGAACTCAGCCACAACTTATCCAGCCATAACTGGACCAATATTATGCCAAAACTAAACCAGAAATTACCCTGTATAATATTTATATATTGAGCACCTATAATAAAAGAACAAATCAATGCAAATGCAGTATAGCGTTTTATTGATGTAGAGGGAAAAAAAAATCAGGTAACAGTAAAAATAAAAACAATGGGGAAAAAGATTAGCCAATAACACTAAAAAAGCTAAATTTGTTGCTTTTGTTTTGCAAAACAAAAGCAACAAATAAATAGTCACAATACAAGAAAAAGAGAAAACTAATTAAACTGTTACAAACACGTGATAAAATAGAGAAACCAACAAACAAAAGACAAATGAAATACTCATATTGACAGATGTGCAAAAAAAAATACTTAAAAAAAAAAAAAAAAACTATGTAAAAGATTCACTCTCTTAACAATAACTTGTCTGGTTTACATTAACATCTCGTGAAGTCGTTCTTCTCTTTCTGCCACCCTCACGGTCACCAGCTAGATGAAACTTCTTCAACCTCCAGCTCAGTTGTGTGCACATACAGGATTTCTTCTTACAGCCTCTACAACAGGAGCATACAAATACAGAGTTAAAAATACATTTAAGACACCACCAGTCTAAGAACTATGACTTTCAACATTCATTCATGACTTGGGGGGAAAAAAGTTCCAGAAAGACTTACAATAAAAATGCACTTACCAATAATGTTTTTATGCTCCAAACGTTGGTTTGGTGTTTTCCCATTTACACTTCTCCATCACCGCTTTAGCCAAGTCATTTTTGATTCCCTGCCTCATAATTCGCCAGATCATGTCCTTCACATCCACTCCACCTGGCAATCCAAGTTCAAGTATCTGAAAAATACAACACAAAATATTAAACACAGAAATTAAACACAGCTTGAGAAGACTTTTCTCTGGGGTCTGGGTGTTTCATGATGCCACGGTGCCTGCAGTGGGTGGTTTTTTCTTTGTCCTGGATCTAGATTAAAGACACATTTCTTTAACCTGGCTTACACATAACACACTAATACACTTCTATGTAGGGGTGCTCGATAAATATCGGGCGATAATTAATGTGCATCTTGTCAGTAAAGCCGGTTCTCTAATCAGCGGTAAATTCCAACACGTGCGTGATTTTACATTGAGCAGCATTTACTACACAGAGCCGTTGTTCACTGACAAGCTGCGCAAATACATGTTCATTATCAGCGTGGTTTTGCGCAGCTTGACGATGTATTCGTTACATTGCAAGAAGAATGGCATCTACATTAATATTTGTCTGTTTCTTTCTTATTCTGTTTCTCAGTCCGTGTCCGGATCAGATGGTGGATCGGCGCCGGGAGATGATGTCTGCGACCCTGATCGTCGGCGGAGGCCGGACACTTGGATGAGCCACGGGGACATATCTCCAGTGAAGACCTCAACTTAAATACAATAAAACTAAAAATAAAACGAAATAACTAAAAATATAATAGATTACCTAACTACATAATACATATGACATTGTTAGAAATTGCAACAATATAAAAATAGAAATATAATACATTTATACATTTAAAATTTAATTAAAACAATAAGTAAAAAAATTAATAAACAATAATATCCCGGCCAGAGGAGAACTGGCCCCCCAACTGAGCCTGGTTTCTCCCAAGGTTTTTTCCTCCATTCTGTCACAGAGGGAGTTTTGGTTCCTTGCCGCTGTCGCCTCTGGCTTGCTCAGTTGGGGACACTTAATTTCTAACGATTATCATCAATTTGATTTCATAGATACTATTTAAACTAAACTGAGCTAGACAATGACATCTCTGAATTAAATAATGAAATGCCTTTAGTTGAAAATTGAGTGTTTAATCTTATTATTATTATACATTACTGACACTCTTTCCTCCAATTTGATACTGTTAAGTGCTTTGACACAATCTGTATTGTTAAAAGCGCTATATAAATAAAGGTGACTTGACTTGACTGGAGGACTTGGTTGGAAGCTGAACAAATCCTTTTGGATCATGGTTGTATGTGAGACACTTGTGGCCATTATTTTAGGGGTGTGGAGGCCTCCTCATCAGTGTCTCATTCATCCAGTAGGCGCTTGTTTCAACTTTAGAGAAGGCAGGAAATTTAATGATTAATAAATTTGATAAAGCGAGAGTGTTATGGTCATGTGAATATATTATTCATCGAAATGTTCCTTTTTTGCTGATAAAAAATAAATGTGCATGTTAATTTGTTAAATTGCACAATCTTACAAAGACCCGTTAGACAGGTCTGTGTCAAGGAATTGACCTATCGGTAAGCCCCGCCCCCCCTTAGTTACCGTTGCTCCCTCAGACAAACAAACGTAGTTGCTCACTGTCTTACAATGACAGCTGCAGTGTGAAAACCTTGTCCCACAATGTTTTTGCACAATTTTGGACACAGAAGGCCACCAAATGGGAATTAAATATTCCATGGAGGGATTTATAAAATATTTAAAAATAAATACGGTGGGTAACTTGAAGGAGGGTTTACAGATCGCAATGCAAGCGGGAGAAGTCTCATATTATGGTCGGTCATCACGATTGCGGATGACAACATGCAGGATCAACACTGTTCATGTATGGCAGGGTACGATTAAATTAATGTACATTTAACCAGTTTAATATGGAGAGGCACTGAAATGTAGACCTTCGTTTTTGTGTTTTTGACCTACACTTTAGAGAGCACTTTAGGTATGTAACCATGCCTTGACTTCAGGACGACTTTAGAGTCATTGGGCCCGAATTCGAGGCAGGTGGGGCTCACAGATTGCGCCTGCAGATCTCCCATATACTTTACCGATGCTAACGCTAGTAGCAGAGCGGTTTTAAGTGTCAGGGGGCGAAGAACGCGAGAACAGTCCGCTATTTAGGTTTGTACATTAGCATGGACTCACTAACTTTAACGTTAGCTAGTTTTAGCCAGAGATACCTTGCTAAAGCACAAGATAACATTAACGTTCTGCTTGAGCAGATGAAAATTGTTACTTAATGAGTGTATGACAACCAGAAAATGAACGTTTTTGTCTTCATTTGTATTGAGGTTGAATACTTAGGGACATTTTGTTTGGATTCAGGAAATTTAATAAAATAAATTATATTGCCCAGCCTCTCAGGATACCTGGAATCAGTGTTACAAGTACCCCAGGCACATCGTTTTTCCATTTTTGAAGCATAAACCCCATAAAACCGATGTGAGCTTTGGATCTTCCAATGTTTCTCTATGGCGCTGAAACCTAAAGATGTCCGAGTTCCGCTCCCTGTGCAACTGATACTCGACTGCCATTGGCTAGTCTGCGTTCGAGGGGAGGGGCTTACCGATAGGTCAATTACATAATACACACAATCTTACTTTATTTCGTGTTTGGTGGCATCAGGGAGTCGGGCACAGCCTCTGACTGGAGATCGGTCTGTTCTGCAAGAGCTTCCAGCATGCTTCACTGTAATTATCTGTGAAAGATGAATTTAAATATCAGAACAATCTGAACAGTTTTCTACCGTTTAGCCTTTTAAATTAAACATACTGTATACAGAAAGGATGTATACATACTTGCAGTATACATAATTTTAACTTTATATGCAGACAAAGACTCCAGAGGTTGCCTGAAACACTTGGTGTCTGGGACTGGGCTTAAGCCTAGGGAAAAAGATTTAATTCTATTATTGTGATCTAGGTGAATAACTACCTTAAACAATAAAATTGATTTAAATATTTATATGGAGGCCATAAACACAATTCTTCACCCAGACTGCGTGGCACATGATTTCTGCAAGCAAAACACAAATGTGAATAAACTTATTTAAAAAAAAAATAATAAAAAATAAAAAAGATAATATAAAGGCCAATACAGAAAAGCAGTTATGACATTTAGTTATCATACTTGTGTAGGTTGTGTCCAAGCATAGCACAAAATCTCCATTTGCAATTTTTTAAAATTCCTTTTCCCCCAGATTCAAACATTTTATTGACTATTTTAAAAGCCCTTTTCACGTTACCTCACTCTCTGTAAGACCATGTTTTCCGTGGGGACTGAGAATAATTGTAGTACCTTTAACATAAAAACAAATGAAATCCAATGACAGAAAATAGGGCAGAGGAACTCGGCGCTCGGTGACGAGTGAACTCACGCCGGCTGAGCCCCCGCGTGCCTCACTCTCTCTGCTTAGAAAATAGTTAAATACGAACAAAAAGTCAATCAAGTAATAGTTAAATACGAACAAAAAGTCAATCAAGTAAAGCAGTGTAGAGGAATGGGTGAAACCTACGTTAATATTAGTTGAGATTTTAAAAAAAGAATTAACTTACCTTGATGTATTTAAGCTCCAAAAGACAAGACCAAGGTTTAGCGTGATCACAAAAGTTCGAGCGGCAGTTGCCAGAGTTTGTTGATAAATGTGATTGGCTGGCTGACTGCTATGCAACTTCTGGGTCCTCTGGTAGGCGGGGTGTGCGCGCCTTCTCGTCTCGGGGTGCGCTCTGGGAAAAATAGTCCTTTTTGTAAAGCGGATTTAACGCCGTAGATGTAAATCAACTACTATTTCCAAGATGCATTGCAAACTACGTCATCGCATTGGCCCGTCCGCCACATTAGACCAAGCAATACCAAAGTCCCTTTTAAGGAAAGTCCGTTCACTCGGCCGCCATATTTGCAATGCCTCCGGGCAGCTCAGACAAGACCAAGTCCCATCTAAATGAATGGGGGAATCCTGAAATCTCAAAAATGGCTCGCTGAACTCGTGATTAAATTACATATTTCAAATCAGCAATAAAATCTGAAATGAACTGCCCCATGAATGTTGTTTCTTATGCTCAAATAGCACTTAAAAGGCTTATTTTTCAGGCTAGACCAGCCAATGTGCATGCATAGCTCCAACGCGCTTATGGCTGTGCATGCGTAACTGCTGGTCCAGCCCCAGGTTTCTATGGGAACCAGAGCTTCTAACTGCCGCTGCAGTGAGCAATGACTTTACCAATCAACAACTGGCTCTTTCATTTAGAAGGCGGGACTATCCCGCCATATTGCGTGTTGCACTTTCTCCCATTCATAAGTACAGGAGTGAACTGTTTTTGTATTTCTATAGTCTTTGGCAGTACTGGGGAGCTGCGTTTTTTTTTTTTTTTTTTTGGATAAAAACACAATCATGTTTTATTTTCGATTTCAGTACATAAACGTTTCTTTAATTAATTATAATACCCAAAAGCATCTGCTATTTGAATAAAAAACGTAAAGGATTTATAAAATTAGGAAGACACATCTTACACAAGTCTGTTTTACTGTCAATCATATTCATGCCAGAGATGTTTTATTTACTCTTCGGCTAACCAAAACCAACCCAGATCTCAGCCGAATATTTTCCTTTTTCTGACGGACCAAACTCCAGCCACAGCTCAGCCAATTAGACACAATTTGCTTTTAGTTTGTTTTGGTTGGCCAGACTCCAGCCAGAACTCAGCCAAATGCTGTTTCACACCAGACTGTGAAAAAACAGCGCCAGAATTAAACCAGAAGTGCCGAATGCAAGCCAGTTTTGGCCCACACTCTGTTGCTATCTGGGTAGGGACAGTCCAAAGGGAAGGACTGTGTACTGATAAGCCACTATCTCGAAGGCAAATCTTAAGAATCGTCTGTGACGGGGGGCTATCTGGATGTATCTGTATGTGTCTTTCAGGTCCAGCGAAAATAACCAGTCCCCTGGGCATACTTGCGAGAAGATCTGTTTCAGTGTAATCATCCTGAACGGGCATCTCATGAGGATGCGATTCAGGTGCCTGAGATCGAGGATGTGCCTTAGGCCGCCATCCTTCTTGGGGACGAGGAAGTAGTGGCTGTAGAAGCCTGACTCTCTCTGGCTGGGGGAACTGTTTCTACGGCTCCTTTTGCCAGCAAATTCATCACCTCGGCGCGGAGGATGTGTGCATCCTTGCTCTGAACCGAGGTGGAGACCACGCCGCTGAATCGCAGGGGTCTTCGAGCGAATTGGAGTGTATAACCTCGTTCTATTATCCCCATAACCCAGTCTGACACTCCGGGGATGGCCTGCCAGGCCTTGGCCCGCTTGGCAAGGGTTGGATTGGTTCTCCCACTGGGGACCCGATGCTCATAATGAGTGGAAGAGGAAATTTGCCCTCTTTTTGAAAATGTTTGTGTTTTATTTTTCTCGCTATAACAGTGGCTGGTTGTGTGGGCGCGATTAGAACGGGCCCTATGTTCACAACAGTATTTTTGGTCACAAACACACTGTCGTCGGCACCCGGGAACTGAACGGGGTGCTCGGAGGTACAACAGAGGCTGCTTGGGGGGTGGCTCGGCTGCAGAGAGACATAGCCCCTTACCCTTCCTGTCCCGCAGATCAGGATGACGCCTGGGGCGCAGGGTCCAATGTTATCTTGGGTCGGGGGCCCTGGCATTTAGGAAACGGGTGGCGTCTGGCTGAGCGGGAGCGTTGACGAGGTTCGGGCTTAGAAGCTATGTGAGCAGCTGGCGGTGCGGGCTTCACGGGCTGCCGAATTGGCTCAGTCTTGGGGCGACTGGAAGCCGCTGTCGAACTGTAGCGCTTTGGCAGGAAGTGTCGCATTGCCTGGGACGAATTCTGTGCAGCGGTGAAGCGTTTGGTGAAACCCTCAACTGCAGGTCCAAACAGGCCAGTAGGGGAAACTGGGGAGTCAAGGAAGGGGACCTTATCCGCATCCTTGATCTCCGTGAGGTTTAACCATAGATGGCGCTCAAGCACCACTAGGCTGGCCATGGATCTGTCAATCGCCTGTGCTGTCATCTTGGTGGCGCGTAGAGCCAGGTCGGTTGCACTGCGCAGCTCCTTAAATCCTGCGGGGTCTGGGCCGGACTCATCCATGCAATGGAGGAGCTTGGCCTGGAAGATCTGTAAGCCATGGAATGAAGCGCCGAGGCCGCTTGTCCAGCAGACGAGTAGGCTCGTCCAGCGAGTGCTGAAGTCGTCCTACATGGCTTGGACGGGTGAGCGGCCTTTGCCGATGGCCGCGGGCAGGCAGAGATGCATGGCCACTGACTCATCCAGGGGAGGCAGACTGTCGTACCCTTTTTCTTCGGGGCCGTCAACAGATGTGAGGGCGGACGAAGATGAGGCATGAAGGCGGGCCGAGTAGGGTGCGTGCCACGACCTGGTGATCTCGTCGTGGACCTCCGGGTAGAATGGTGAAGGGGTCACAAGACGAGCCCGACAGCTCCTCCGCATCTGAAGCCGCCAATGACATGCTGTCGTCCATGGCGTCACACTCGCTCCCACCAAACGAGACCAGGTCGCTCGCAGCCGCAGAGGGACGCTGGTCCGTGGCAGGAAGCGGTGAAGGTGGCCGAGCAGAAAGAGGTCTCTTGATCCGCTGCGATGCTTGATCATGGCGAAGGCTTTGAAGTCTCGTAGAGCGAAGATCTTGTAGTCGTCGCTGAAGGAGAAGAATCTGAGGATCCTACAGTGGAATGCCCGATTATACAGCCAGATGGCTCCGCCCATTCTGGCGGGCTCTGGCGGGCTTTATCGCCATAGGCTCATACAGCTCCGCTGCTGAGCCATTGGTTCGTTTTTTATTCACTGCACAAACCAATGGCCGTGCAGTTCCACTGCATTATTGAAAGGCTTCAGTCATCGGAGAAAAAGGAGTTTTCCCCATCGCGTCTTATCAGACCCAGTATGAGTAAAGTATCAATAGGGAACATAATTTGTGATAAAGGAAACCCAAACAAGAATGATCAGGTGATATGGTTTACACCATCAAGATGAAGTCTAATCCCATCACTAACCAAAAGTGGTTGTTCATTAAGTTATTTTCACCAACAAAACCTCCATGCCACAGATCAGATATTTTAAACTTTAAATTTTAAACACGTGGAGAGAAAAAAAAAAAAAAAAATTAGACACCCACAAGAACCATGTTTCTCATCAATGGTGACATGCTTCATGCCGCAATGCACCATAGTATAAAAGTCATGGCTCCCAGCATGCATTGCGGCATGAAGCACGGATGGAGTCCCAGAACACACTTGCAGCCAATCAGCAGTAAAGGGGCGTGTCTAGTAATGATAGAGAGAAGAGAGCGCTCAGTGAGTGAACAAGACGGATATTAGCAGATCAACTATAGATAGAGAGAAAAGGCAGATAAAAAAAAGAGGAAAATATTGAAAGAACAAAACATTAAAAAGAAGGGTTACGATAAAGAGGTAGGACCCGCATAAATATCGGAGCAGCTTTTCAGTGGTGGAGAGAACTCAAGGAGCGAGAAGGCCTAGAATCGGACACCGAGGTCGTCCGAGGTATCATCTGGCAAAATTCGCCTAGTGCACCTTTAAAATACCTGGATCTGTTCTTGATAGCAACACTGCATTGAATGCAGACTTGCACTGTGTTCCATTCTGAAAGGCTTATCCCTATGCCCTAATCCTTTCAAAGGGTTTAACTTTCAGAGTTAGAACTTTGATGGGAGGAAGAGTGTAGGACACCAACAACTGTTTCTTGGAATGCACTACTACATCATCTTGTCGAGCCAATTAAGGAGGCGCCACTGTCTCTCTCTCTCTCTCACACACACACACACACACACACACCAGCACAAAAAATCATGGGAGCAAAGAGGTCATCAGTTGTACCCTTCAAAATCATTCATTCTGAAGGGCCCTTTAAAATGGCCAATTTAAGTACTTCAATTTGGAAGTACAATCATCATAATGCAAGGCAAGCACATCACATGGACTGTATATACAATATGACCCAGGGATGTGGAGTGGGACTCATTTTCAGCCCTGGAGTTTCATGCCTTAGTCCGGCCCACTTTAGTTCACGACTGACTAAAGGCCTATTAAAATAATGTACTTAAAACCTCAGTATATACGTCTGCAATAGTGCACTGTTCTCTACAGCCTTGTAATTCATTGTATTTTTGCTCACATATCTCCAAAAACAGTTTTTTTTTTAGCAAGGTGCCACTGTCGGGGGAGTCAAAAGACAATTACGTCATCATTAGGGTTGCCAATTAACTTCAGAAATGGAAAATAATTGTGATTCTTTATAAGAAAATAAGGGACAGAAAAGGGAAGCTCAAAATATTTGTATTGTACCATAATGTCTGCCTGTGGTTAAAAAGTTCTCAGAAATAATCACATTTGTTTTGCTTAACCTGTTCATGTACAATTATTCTAAAAATTGTTTTAATGTTATACAAAAAAGAAAAAAGAAAAAAAGAAATATTGGCCTGGTGAACCATTATAGAAATGTGACTGCACAAGTAGTGTAGTAATTTAGGAGGTGAAAATATTGTGAAATTACATACATACAAATGACATAAAATTTGAAAGCATAACAACTGAAGGTCTATGAAACGTCAGTCAATAAAGCATTTTTTTTAAACAAGGCACTTAAATTTTTGAAGTACAATTTTATTGCAACCATATAGCCTATGAATTAATGAAAATGCATATTTTTCAATTAAAGAAAACTTAGAAAGTGTGGGCTACTTCTGTTCCTCAAATTTGTACTTCTATAATGAGGTCCAATTTTAAGAATACGCTAGAAGTTATTTTTTTTTAATGTAAATATTTTTCTCTATTCAACAGTATTAACTTACAATAGTGAAAGATGTCTTTCCTCAGGTAGATTGAATGCTTTTCTGCCTTGCTGGATGTTGGTCTCATGATCAATAAGTTGTTTCCATTCGCCCAAACTGATTTGGCTAAATCAAAACGTGGATAGTGAAAGGGAATTGCTATTAGCGCGAGTCCCGCTTGCTGCGAAGCGGGAGTAGCTGGCAGAGGATTCCACTTGCAAATACGAGACAAACTGCATTCTGTATAGCTTTCATGCGGACTTCTTTGATGCCTTAAATACGGGACGATTCCATATTACGCGGAACGGCTGGCAACCCTGCGAGTGGGGCTGCGAGAAAATAATAAGTAAAAAGAGTGGGGCTCTGTAAAATAATAAATAAAAAGATAGAGGCTGCTGTGACTGCAGGCAGCCTAAGGACAGCATCCATATTTCAACCCCAGTGGCATGACAACATGGGCCCTCGCAGCCAAAAAAACAGACCGGCCCACAGGGAATTCTCCCGGTGCTCCAGATTAGCCAGTGCTGGCTGGATACGACCTATTTTTCATTGTCATTCAGCATGAGAAATGACTATTTGATTCATAGATTAAGTAGGCTATTTTTAAATGGACTGCTTATACAGACTTTAGATTTTACAGAGATTCTGATGATGTCAGGTTGTAAAAGTTTTAGAAGATGTGTGCCAGCATGTCTCCGCTATCGTTCTGGGGATGACAGCCTCAAGTTTTGTATTTGGGAATGCAGTACGTGTGGTTAGCCCTTGAGCAAGACTGTCCTCATTGTGAGAATTTCACAATGAGGAAGCTCTGCTTCTGCCTGGCTGTCTTTGTAGTCGATGGGAGCCAGGCATCTGCGTCCTGTGGATTGGGTTCCGTGGCTGTTGAGGCAGCTCTGTGACTTAGATCATGGGGATCAGAGATGGAATTATTGAATAAGCCAGAGATGGGTGCTAGTTCGTACTCACTAGCATATGAGGAGCTGCTCAAAGTCATGATGAGGCCATGGCTAAGCTTAACATTGCCTGGCCCAAGAAAAAAGAGAAACGTCTCATAGTAAATATGATGAGCACATACTTACTAGTGGTCGGGCCCAGCCACCAAAGAGGAATCTCCCTTTCTATCCCAATCTCCATGCTGATGCTGAGAGATAATGGAAAAGCCCTTACTCTACCCTATGGCTGCCATGGTCACCATGGACAGACATCTGTGGCTAAACCTGTTGGGGATTAAGGAAAAGGAGAAAGCCTTTCTGCTGGATGCCGTTTCTGATCTGGCTGGTTTTGGTGATACGGTCAATATTGTTGTTGACAGGTTTCAGGTGGCTAAAAATAAGACAGCGGCATTCTGGCAGTTCATCCCTTGTTGTGTTCAGGAGCCAGTGGCATCTACAAGCCAGGCCCCACCTCCCCCTAGGTCCCACAGAGAGATGCAAAAGGCTAGTGTGGCAGCTTGGGTCCCCCCCTCAGAGGGACTGTGGGCCCAGGCACCACACTCATCCTCAGCTGTCCAGGTTCGAGGACAGATCTGTCAACGTGGCTGTTACATCCTTCAGCTGGAGTGCTCATGATCTCTACCAGAGGGCACTCCTTCCAACTCTGTTGCTCTCAAATTATACACTACATTCCCCACAATGCTTTGCCTGGAATCATTATGGTTTGATTTCTCACACCTGTTAATCATTTACTGGTTTCAGTTTGCCTATTCAAGCTTTTGTGTTCGTCGTGGTTTATCATGGAGTCATTGCTTTCAGTCTTGTTTTCAATCGAGGTGCTTGGATATTCTTGTTCTTTTCTTCGTGGTCTTTAGATTATGTTTATGTTTCTTTATGTGGATTATTTGCCAATTTTTTGGTTTGGAGCATCTGTATTTTTTGCTTTTTGTTATTAAAACTGTGTGCATTTGTACTCTCTCTCTGCTTTGTCCACATCGTGCCATTGCATGATATTAGTTGGACTTCAGAACAGTATATAGATCTGGCATTGGAACTCAGCGGCTCTGCTTTTACTGTGGGAGCCATGGAGGAGCAGTGCGGCACTCCTGCAGTAGCCCCCATGCTGGAGTCTTATTCCATCATGGCTGCCACTCCAGAAGCTTTTCCCATCATGTCTGTCACTACAGAGTCTTGTCCCATCATGGCCGCTACTCCAGAGCCTCTTCACATCATAGCTGCCACATCAAGAGTCCACACCAGAGTCCTCAGCCCTCATGGCCATCACGCCAGAGTCCTTAGATGTCATGGATACCACAGTAGAGTTTCCGGCCAATATGAACATTGCACGTGGTCTCAGCGCTCACAAGCCCTGTGACCTTTCCGCACTCATCTTCCTTCCATCAGTTGCATTGCCCGTGATGGCAGTTGCCATCTTGTGTGTGTGGACCACACACACTTCTCCAGATCCTCCTGAGGTGGTGGGATCCGCTCCAGATCCTACTGAGGCGAACATGGGAGCCATCACTGAGCTCTTTGCTTGTCCAGTCTGTTCCTGTCTGTTGTGCTGCTGAGAGGTTTGCGATTGTAGTTCCGCTTTTTTATTGAATCTTTACCTTACTTTCACTCTCTGTTGTTTAAAGTGATAATATATAACTTAATTCCCACCATATTTCTGGTATTATCTATCAAACTAATCTAATTTGATCGTTCGCTTTTAAAACCGTGAGTGCAGCGCGCATGCAGCGCGTTAGTCGGTTAGCTTGTTACTCGCAGTTCCATTCACGTTTCTATTCGCGCCTATTATTGTTTTCTTTTTTCTCGCTCCGTTTTCATTTCTCTCTCGCTCCGTTTTTCACAAGTTCATCAAACAACAGTGGTAAGTGGTAAGTTAAGTTTGTATCATTCATCAATCACGGTGAGTAATGGCTTCTCCTTCTCTTGTCGTTTGCACTTCATGCCACATGTACAGTTTATCTCTCTCTGTCGGCGACGAGGGATTCACATGTGATAAATGAAGGGAAATAGTTAGGCTGACAGAGAAGATTTTAGAACTAGAGACACGCATCCAAACTTTAGTTGAGCATAGTAAGAATGTGAGGACTGTAGATACTGCTTTGGATGCGACTAGCTCAGGGACTCCTGTACATTGTTCGGTTCCGGTTGTGCCCGTGCAGCAGGGCAACTGGGTGACTGTGAGGCGGCCTAGTCGCGGGTCAAAACACCGCTCTTCCGTTCCGATCAAAACATCAAACAGGTTCTCCCAACTCGGTGACGCACCCACTGAGAAACCTGATGAAAGTGCTCTAGTTATTGGCGATTCTATTGTACGGAACGTGAAAATAGAGACACCAGCCACCATAGTCCAATGTTTACCGGGAGCCAGAGCGCCTGACATCTTGGCAAATTTAAAAGTGCTGGCTAATGCTAAACGTAAATTCAGTAAGATTGTTATCCACGTCGGCGCTAATGATGTTCGACTTCGCCAGTCGGAGATCACTAAAAATAATGTTAAAGAGGTGTGTGAACTTGCAAGTACGATGTCAGACACTGTAATATGCTCTGGTCCCCTCCCTGCTTACCGTGGCGATGAGATTCATAGCAGACTGTCGTCACTCAATGGCTGGATGTCTAAGTGGTGCCCGCAGAATAACGTAGGTTTCATAGACAATTGGAAGAGTTTTTGGGGCAGACCTGACCTGTTGAAAAGAGATGGTGTTCATCCCTCCTGGAGTGGTGCCGCTCTTCTCTCTAGAAATATGGCACATAGTCTTAGAGTTCGTACTTGACTAACTAGGGCCCAGGTCAGGGAGCAGACAGACTGGCTAAACCGACCATCTGCTAGCCGCCTCACGTCACAGAAGTCAGTTAATTCTCAGCACATAGAGACTCCTTCACCTAGATATCACACTATAGAGACTGTGTCTGTTCCCCGTACTAGAAAATACAGAAAACGTCCAAACCAAAGTAATAGTGACAATTTAATTGATGTTCAACAAATAAAAAATGTTTACAATACAGAGAAACAATTGATAAAACTTGGCTTACTGAATATCAGGTCTCTTTCTACAAAAGCACTATTTGTAAATGATATGATCACTGACCATAAGCTAGATGTGCTTTGTTTGACAGAAATATGGCTAAAACCAGATGAATACATTACTTTAAACGAGTCTACCTCCCAAGATTACTGCTATAAAAATGAGCCACGTCCAAAAGGTAAAGGGGGAGGTGTTGCTACAATTTATAGCAATATTCTCAGTATTTCTCAGAGGGCAGGCTTTAAGTATAACTCGTTTGAAGTTATGGTGCTGCGTATAACATTATCTAGAGAAACACGTGTTAGTGATAAATCCCCTGTGATGTTTGTATTGGCTACTGTGTACAGGCCACCAGGGCACCACACAGACTTTATTAAAGAATTTTTTGATTTTCTATCTGAGTTAGTACTGGCTGCAGATAAAGTCTTAATTGTTGGTGATTTTAATATCCATGTCGATAATGAAAAAGACGCATTAGGATCAGCATTCATAGACATTCTGAACTCTATTGGGGTTAGACAACATGTTTCAGGACCTACTCATTGTCGAAATCATACTCTAGATTTAATACTGTCACATGGAATTGATGTTAGTGGTGTTGAAATTCTGCAGCAAAGCGATGATATCTCAGATCATTATCTAGTCTTGTGTAAACTCCATATAGCTAAAACTGTAAATTCTACTCCTTGTTACAAGTATGGTAGAATTATCATTTCTACCACAAAAGACTGCTTTGTAAGTAATCTTCCTGATTTATCTCAATTCCTCAGCATATCCAACAGCGCAGAAAAACTTGATGATGTAACAGAAACTATGGACTCTCTCTTTTCTAGCACTTTAGATACAGTTGCTCCTTTACGCTTAAGGAAGATCAAAGAAAACAGTTTGACTCCGTGGTATAATGAGCACACTCGCACCCTAAAGAGAGCAGCCCGGAAAATGGAGCGCAGCTGGAGGAAAACAAAACTAGAGGTATTTCGTATAGCTTGGCGGGAAAGTACCCTATCCTACAGAAAAGCATTAAAAACGGCTAGATCTGATTACTTTTCGTCTCTTCTAGAAGAAAACAAACATAACCCCCGGTATTTATTCAATACAGTCACTAATTTAACGAAAAATAAAGCATCAACAGGTGTTGACATTTCCCAAGAGCACAGCTGTAATGACTTTATGAACTACTTTACTTCCAAGATCGATACTATCAGAGATAAAATTGTAAACATGCAGCCGTCAGCTACAGTATCGCATCAGATAGTGCACTACAGATCCCCTGAGGAACAATTCCACTCATTCTCTATTATAGGAGAGGAAGAATTGTATAAACTTGTTAAATCATCTAAACCAACAACATGTATGTTAGACCCTATTCCATCTAAACTACTAAAAGAGCTGCTTCCAGAAGTCATAGATCCTCTTTTGGCTATTATTAATTCATCATTGTCATTAGGATATGTCCCCAAAACCTTCAAATTGGCTGTTATTAAGCCTCATTAAAAAACCACAACTTGACCCCAAAGATCTAGTTAATTACAGACCGATCTCAAATCTCCCTTTTCTTTCAAAGATACTAGAAAAGGTAGTATCCTCACAATTATATTCCTTCTTAGAGAAAAATGGTATCTGTGAGGAATTCCAGTCAGGATTTAGACCGTATCATAGTACCGAAACTGCTCTCATTAGAGTTACAAATGACCTGCTTCTATCATCTGATCATGGTTGTATTTCTTTATTAGTTCTACTGGATCTTAGCGCTACGTTCGACACTATCGACCACAACATTCTTTTGAATAGACTAGAAACTTTGTTGGCATTAGTGGAAGTGCCTTAGCATGGTTCAAATCGTACTTATCTGACTGCCATCAGTTCGTAGCAGTAAATGAAGAGGTATCATATCGATCACAAGTGCAGTATGGAGTACCTCAAGGCTCAGTACTAGGGCCGTTACTTTTCACGCTTTACATGTTACCCTTGGGAGATATTATCAGGAGACATGGTGTTAGCTTTCACTGTTATGCTGATGATACTCAGCTCTATATTTCTTCACGGCCCGGTGAAACACACCAAATTGAGAAACTAACGGAATGTGTAGTCGATATAAAAAACTGGATGACGAGTAACTTCTTACTGCTAAATTCTGAAAAAACAGAGGTGTTAATTATCGGATCTAAAAACCCCACATGTAATAACCTAGAACACTATCTAACACTTGACGGCTGCTCTGTCAATTCTTCTTCATCAGTTAGGAACCTAGGTGTGCTGTTTGATAGCAATCTTTCATTTGAAAGCCATGTTTCTAGTATCTGTAAAACTGCATTTTTCCATCTCAAAAACATATCTAAATTGCGACCTATGCTCTCAACGTCAAATGCAGAAATGCTAATTCATGCGTTTATGACCTCAAGGTTAGACTATTGTAATGCTTTACTGGGTGGTTGTTCTGCACGCTTGATCAATAAACTACAGTTGGTCCAAAACGCAGCAGCTAGAGTCCTTACTAGAACCAGGAAGTATGACCATATTAGCCTGGTTCTGTCAACACTGCACTGGCTCCCTATCAAACATCGGATAGATTTTAAAATCTTGTTAATTACTTATAAAGCCCTGAATGGCTTAGCTCCTCAGTACTTGAGCGAGCTCTTATCACATTATAGTCCTCCATGTCTGCTGCGTTCTCAAAACTCTGGCCATTTGATAATACCTAGAATATCAAAATCGACTGCGGGCGGCAGATCCTTTTCCTATTTAGCGCCCAAACTCTGGAACAATCTACCTAACACTGTTCAGGAGGCAGACACACTCTGTCAGTTTAAATCTAGATTAAAGACACATTTCTTTAACCTGGTTTACACATAACACACTAATACGCTTCTATTATTCAAATCCGTTAAAGGATTGTTAGGCTGCATTAATTAGATCAACCGGAACCGGGAACACTCCTCATAACACACGATGTACTTGTTACATCGTAAGAAGAATGGCATCTACGCTAATATTTGTCTGTTTCTTTATTATTCTGTTTCTCAGTCCGTGTCCGGATCAGATGGTGGATCGGCACCGGGAGATGATGTCTGCGACCCTGACCGTCGGCGGAGGCCGGACACCTGGATGAGCCCCGGGGACATATCCCCAGTGAAGACCTCGACTTAAATACAATAAAACTTAAAATTAAACAAAATAACTATAATATAATAAAATACCTAACTACATAATACTATTATTGTTAGAAATTGCAACAATATAAAAATAGAAATATAATACATTTATACATTTAAAATTTAATTAAAACAATAAGTAAAAAAATATATAATAATATCCTGGCCAGAGGAGAACTGGCCCCCCAACTGAGCCTGGTTTCTCCCAAGGTTTTTTTCTCCATTCTGTCACAGAGGGAGTTTTGGTTCCTTGCCGCTGTCGCCTCTGGCTTGCTCAGTTGGGGACACTTAATTTCTAACGATTATCGTCAATTTGATTTCATAGATACTATTTAAACTAAACTGAGCTAGACAATGACATCTCTGAATTCAATAATGAAATGCCTTTAACTGAAAATTGAGTGTTTAATCTTATTATTATACATTACTGACACTCTATCCTCCAATTTGATACTGTTAAGTGCTTTGACACAATCTGTATTGTTAAAACCGCTATATAAATAAAGGTGACTTGACTTGACTTGTCATGGCCATAGAGGCAGACTCTGAACCCTTAGTCTGCCCTGTTGCAGCCGCGGAGACCATCTCTGAACTCTCTGTCTGTCCTGTTAAGGTCAATGAGGCTGTCTCTGAACTCTTAGTCCGCACTGTCACGGCCAAGGAGGCTGTCCCCGAACTTCCCTGGGGGTCTTCAGTCCCATCTACTCTGCTGTGGTAGTCGTCTTCTCCGCTGTGGGGATCTTCATTCTCGTCTGCTCCGCTGTGGTGGTCTTCTGCTCAGCCCTGGTGATCTTCAGCTCCAACTTCTAGTATTTCAGGGTATGGTGGTCTCCAGCAGGGTTTCCAAAAACTTAGATGGGATTCAACCACATATAAATTGTGGTTTTGTCATTACTATTTTTTTCCTGTTTATGATTATGCATTAACCATGTTAATGTGGCACATAAATTGCCTTGAGATGAGATAGCAGTGTTGAAACACTTCCTTCTGGAACTGAAATGCTATCATATGCTGGTGTGGATGGACAACTTTGATAGTCTTTTACATAAATCAACAGGGCAGGCTGCGTTGCCATCCCCTGTACAGGCTGGTACAGCAGATCCTGCTCCCTGGTAGCAGATTATACGCCCATGGAATGGAGAATCCACCCAGAGGTGGTGGAGTTGGTATGGCAGCGTTACAGCTAAGCAGAAGTGGACTTGTTTGCCTCCAAGGAGTCCCACTGTCCACTGTGGTTCACCCTCTCTCTTTCAGCTTTGTCAGGGCTGGATGCCATGTTACAAACATGGCTGTGGCTGCATCTTTATGCCTCCCAGGAGAAGGATTGATCCCCTCGATGGAAAAAAAATTTGATAAAAAGTTAAAAATTTGCCTACGTATATTATGAAGCTTTATTTGTAAATATACCAATAGATTTCTGTAGCTATGACTGATTTCAATTGTAATTTTGACAGAGCCTGAAATGGGTCCATTGACATGAAACCTTCGACATTACCTAAGTGGTTGAAGTAAATTTTAAATTTGCCTTTCTTGTTTAGTTTAATACATTTGTCTGTGATTTAATCCAACTGATCATAAAGGTTAATAACTAAATCATTTAGTAAATCTATACATTTAAATAGCTACAGATTCTGTAGAAAGGCATGATTTGAAGTTTCCGTAATATAACAAATCAGGTAATATCCACAATGTTCAAAATGTGTGCGTGTGTGTGAAAGAGAGAGAGAGAGTTCCTTTTCGAGCATTCACTCTACATTGTGAAGCATTCATAGTGGGAACTCCTCCCCTTCTCCAAAATCTTGAAACCTTATAGGATAATGTCAGTTCAATAAACTGGCAAATTGTTGCTAATCTATGCAAATCACATGCAAATACTGACAAGCCTGCTGGCAGTATAAAATATGGCGAGAGCGACAATTGCCTCAGAATCTTCTCCTTCACACTGCCATCGTCAAAGACGCACCAGAAGACAAGACAGCTTCTTCACCGCATCTGATGGCTACCTTCTGCTGGATTTGCACGGGCCCCATCAACCAGCTGGATTCACACGACCACTGCATAGCTTGCATAGGCCTGGCCCACACTGAGGCAGTGTTCTCCAAGTCCGACTGCATGCACTGCACTGACACTAGTTATTCCAGGCATTTCAAGCTGGGTGCTGGACAAAATAGAAGACAGGTATTCTCTCCAGTTCAGACGCAGACCACCCCATTTCAACAGCGTGATTCCATCACTGACACTGCCTCAAAATGCCTGTTTTGAGACAGGAGTTTCACAGCCTGCTCGCAAAAGGAGCGATGGAGTGAGTCCCTCCAAGCGAGCTGAAGAGCGGGTTTTACAGCCACTATTTTGTTGTACCCAAGAGAGATTGGGGACTCTGTCCGATCATGATGACTCTGAAGCAGATCCTGGCACAAATCCGTCCCAGGGACTGGTTTGCATCTGTAAATCTGAAAGATGCATACTTTCATATTCAGATAGCAGTGCGCCACAGACTCTTTCTGAGGTTTGCGTTAGAGGGCACGGCATACCAGTACAGTGCTCCCATTCAGGCTGGATTTAGTTCTCTAAGTGCATAAATCATAAAACACTCAGAGAGAGTGGTATGCGCTTTCTAAACTATCTGGACGATTGGCTGATTTTAGCCCATTCACAAGATATGCTTATCAGTCATATGGACGCATTGCTCTGCCATCTGGAGTCCCTTGGGTCTGCGTGTGAATATGCAGAAGAGCATGTTAACCCTGAGTCAGTCTATAACATATCTGTGTTTTGGCTCGGTGGAGATGCGAGCCCACCTCTCTCAAGAGCGTGTAACGACCATTTCATCACCTCTGCGCCGCTTCAGACCAGGCCGGTCTGTTCCCTTGAGGGAGTTTCAGAGGCTTCTGGGACTTATGGTGTTATGGTTTTGTCAAACGGATATAAAAAAGGTTAGTATACCGCGGCAGCCCTCATGTGAAGACCGAAGAGTTTAAAGACCATCGACTCTAACGTGCGACTCCACCGGGCAGGGACACCGGCAAGGGACATAAGTATCGCTTATTTATCCTTTTTCCTACAACTTGTTTCACTTCCGTTTTAGTTTTCTTGTAACCAATTCTTACTATGTGTTTCCAGATCACTACCACTCGCAGACCACACATCACACACTGTAGGCAGCGCAATCCTAACAACCTGCGCACTTTGCCTATGTCTGCTAATACACTACTTTCTTTTTCTATTGGTCTCTGGAATTGTCAGTCTGCTGTCAATAAAGCTGATTTCATTACTTCCATTACTAGTCATTTAAGTCTAAGCCTCATGGCCCTGACAGAGACCTGGATCAAACCAGAGGACAATGCTACACCTGCGGCACTGTCCAATAATTTCTCCTTTTCCCATGCCCCCGTTTAACTGGAAGAGGTGGAGGTACTGGTCTGCTCATCTCTAATAATTAGAAATTTCTCCTTTACCATCTCTGGGTATCAACAGCTCCTTTGAATCACATTCGGTTACTATTACCTACCCTATTAAAATCCATTTTGTAGTTGTTTATCGACCTTCAGGACCACTAGGTAACTTCATGGAAGAATTAGATGTGCTGCTCTCAACCTTTCCTGAGGATGGTACTCCCTTACTTATACTTGGAGACTTCAACATCCACCTCGATAAACCTCAAGCTTCAAACTTCCACACTCTGCTTGCCTCTTTTGATCTCAAGAGAGTGTTAACTACGACTACTCACAAATCAGGTAACCAACTGGACCTTGTTTACACACGACACTGCTCCACTGATCATGTGCTGGTTACTCCACTGCACACTTCGGATCACTTCCTCCTCACTCTTAATCTCAACATGATTCCTGACACAACACATACCCTTCCACATGTCACTTTTCGACATAACTTACGCTCACTCTCACCCTCCCGGCTATCTGCTATGGTTTCATCTTCGCTTCCTTCCCCTAAACAGTTATCATCTCTTGATGCTAACAGTGCTACTGATACTTTCTGTTCCACTCTGACATCTTGTTTAGACACTTTCTGCCCCTTATCTTCCAGGCCAGCCCGTACCACCCCTTCTGCCCCTTGGCTATCTGATGTTCTCCGCGAACATCGTTCTAAGCTCAGGGCTGCAGAAAGGGTATGGTGCAAATCACAAAATCTCTCCACTCTCTGAGGCAGAAGTCTCTAAACTCATCCATTCCAGTCATCCTACTACTTGTCTGCTTGATCCTATTCCATCTCATCTCCTTCAAGCCATTTCTCCTGCAGTTGTACCTGCACTCACTCACATCAACACATCCTTTCACACTGGAGTTTTTTCCCTCAGCATTTAAACAGGCTCGTATAACCCCACTTCTTAAGAAACCCACTCTTAACCCAACTCTTTTAGGGAAATATAGACCGGATTCCCTTCTACCTTTCATTGCAAAAACACTTGAACGAGTTGTGTTCAACCAAGTCTCTGCCCTTCTCACACAGAACAACCTCCTGGACAGCAACCAATCTGGCTTCAGAAGTGGACAGTCGACCGAAACTGCCTTGCTCTCAGTTGTTGAAGCCCTAAGACTTGCCAGAGCAGCTTCCAAGTCTTCATTACTTATCTTACTGGATCTGTCCGCTGCTTTTGATACGGTCAATCATCAGATCCTCCTGTCAACCCAATTGAGAGAGGACATCTCAGGATCCGCACTCCAGTGGTTTGAGTCTTACCTCTCAGATAGGTCCTTCAAGGTACCTTGGAGAGGTGAGGTATCCAAGTCGCAACATCTAGCTACTGGGGTGCCTCAGGGCTCAGTTCTTGGACCACTTCTCTTCTCTGTCTAGATAACATCACTAGGTTCTGTCATTCAGAAACATGGCTGTTTGTATCACTGATATGCTTATGACACTCAACTCTACCTCTCATTCCATCCTGATGATCCGACGATAGCTGCTCGCATCTCAGCATGTCTAACAGACATTTCTTGCTGGATGAAGGACCGTCACCTTCAGCTCAACCTAGCTAAGACAGAACTGCTTGTAGTTTCAGCAAACCCATCACTTCATCACAATTTCACCTTACAGTTAGGCTCATCAACCATAACTCCTTCAAAAACAGCCAGAAACCTTGGAGTTGTGATTGATGATAAACTGAATTTCTCAGGCCACATTGCTAAAACTGCCCGGTCCTGCAGATTTGCTTTATACAATATTAGGAAGATCAGGCCATTTCTTTCAGAACATGCAACACAACTCCTTGTTCAAGCTCTTGTTCTGTCCAGACTTGACTATTGCAATGCTCTCTTGGCAGGTATTCCAGCCAATTCCACCAAACCTCTACAATTAATCCAAAATGCCGCTGCAAGATTAATTTTTTATGAACCGAAAAGAATGCACGTCACACCTCTGTTCATCAATTTGCACTGGCTTCCAATAGCTGCTCGCATAAAATTCAAGGCATTAATGTTTGCCTGCAAAACCACCTCTGGCTCTGCACCCCTTTACCTAAATTCAGTACTTCAGACCTATGTGCCCTCTAGAAGCTTGCGTTCTGCAAGTGAACAACGCATTATTGTGCCATCCCAAAAAGGCACAAAATCACTTTCACTGACTTTTTCATTCACTGTTCCCTCCTGGTGGAATGACCTACCCAACTCAGTCTGAGCAGCTGAATCCTTTGCCATCTTCAAGAAACGGCTAAAAACACATCTCTTCCATCTTTATTTGACCCTCTAACTCTATCACTCTCTATTCTAATTCTATTTTATCTGTCTTCGTTTTATTTAAAAAATCAACAACAAAATAAAAACACTCACACAACCTTGACTCTCTATCAGTTGCATATTTATTCTCTAACTGCTACTTTTTCTTTAAAAACTAACATTAGCTTTCTTTTTTCTATTCTATTTTTTTCTTAAAACAAACAAACAAACAAAAAACTAGGTTTCTTTTTTCTATTATATCTACTTTTTTTTTCTTTAAAAAACAAAACAAAACACAAAAAAAAAACAAAACAAAACAAAAAAAAAACTTGCTATGTGTACAGCGTTAGGCTAACCGAGACTTGTCATATCGCTTACATGTTGCTCTTTTGTTGGTTTTGATTGCTTCTATTGTCCTCTTTTGTAAGTCGCTTTGGATAAAAGCGTCTGCTAAATAACTAAATGTAAATGTAAATGTAAATATATATAATAATTCATTACATTTATATTGCACTTTTCTGGATACTCAAAGCGCGTTACATGGAAGGGGGGGAATCTCCTCATCACCACCACCAGTGTGCAGCACCATCCATACTGCGCCAGAAGGCCCACCACACACCAGCTTATTGGCGGAGAGGAGACAGAGTAATGAAGCCAATCAGTGTATGGGGATGATTAGGAGGTCATGATGGTCAGAGGCCAATGGGCAAGTTTTGGCCAGGATGCCGGGTTACACCCCTACTCTTTTTCGAAGGACATCCTGGGATTTTTAATGACCACAGAGAGTCAGGACCTTGGTTTAACGTCTCATCCGAAGGACGGTGCTTTTTACTGTATAGTGTCCTCGTCACTATACTGGGGCGTTAGGACCCACACAGACCACAGGGTGAGCACGCCCTGCTGGCCTCACTAAGACCTCTTCATATATATATGTGTGTGTGTGTATATATATATTTACAAAGTGGCATTGCCAACTATCGGCCTGGCATGCATAATACAGCATATTTGTGGATCCGTGTGAACAGGGATCATTTTGACAATATTGTCAAAACTTTCCCATTTATAGCACAAAGTTTAAGCTTTCACAGCTAATTATTCTACCTATCAATATTTTGACACTTGTGACCAACTACTTCACTGTCAACATAATGTTATAATGACCAAATACAACCATAAACAACTGTTCAGACGCTTTTGAAATGTGAAAGGTTATTCACCGAGATCTTTTTTTTTTTTTTGTACTTCCCCAAGCTGCACACAAGTCAGGCATCCTTTCTGCAGTCCAGGGGCCAGTTGCATAAACTTAGTCACTATGTACTAACTGTGTCTTAAGAATTAGTCTGTCCAACTAGCAGTTAGCCAAGGGGTAATGTGTCTTATTTATCAGATTCATGTTATACTAATATCCTTTTTCTGTAACTGACTTAAAGTTATGACCAGTTCAAAAAAAAAAAAAAAAAAAAAAAAAAAAAAGACTAACTTGTAGGACTACTAGGACTATAGGACTTTTTTGCAACCGCCACAGATATCAGAGTTATGGCAAGTTGCCCAGAATGAAAAAATGTGTTAAACCTTTCAACATCCTGTGGAGGCTGTCAGTGAAAAGTTCACAATACTTACACAATGAAATAATGAAGATATTTTATTGAATAATCTTAGATGTCTGACCATCACAAATTCAAGCAAGTGTTGTTTATAACCAAGCAAACAAATGAAATAGAATTGCTTCACAACATCATCCTGTGAGAATGAAAAAGCTGCTTATGAAGACAAAACAGCACACATCATAAGAATCAACAGCAACAGAAAGATGACATTCATTAATTTTTTTTTACACAGAATTGTGAGTTCTGCTTAAAAAAACTGTCCAAAATCACTGATTGTTTACTGTCTCACCCACATTTTGCACATAGGATGTAGAAATATCGTGGAATAGGCGACTATTATTTGCCCCTAATTAGTTAAAAGTTAATAAATAAATGCAGGGAAAAAATATTCAAATAATTTCTGTACAGAAAAGATTTGAGCTATTCATTTTGGCTAAAAATCCTGCTCTTCAGTGTCCGTTTCCTAAAGTAATGTAAAGGAAAATAATGGCAGCATTTTAAACAATATCACAGCATAATCAGTCAGGTATTACGTTGTATGTTTCCTTACAGGTATACTTTAGAGGACTTCTTGTGTAATTTTTATATTTCAGTTGGAATACAGAATTTACATGCCATTTTGAAGAGAAAAAATGATTTCTTTAGACCAACTGAAACTGATGTTCGCATGTAAACACACTTAGTGTAACACTGAAACATCATAAAGTCCTTCCCTACATCCTAGTAAACATACTAAATAGAATCCAAGATTAAAATTAGTGTGTCTCAAATCATAGAATGTTGAAATGAGTATCTCAAACATACTGGTTCATAAACTGTATCTGACTCTGAAAGAGGATTCACAGTATTTCAGTTCAGAACTATAAACACAAATGCTGTAGTGCCTCATCACTAAAAATGTAAACATCAAGTTTAATATTTGAATGCTGTAAAAAAAAAAAAAAAAAAAAAAAAGTAATGACACTATAACTACTAACCTACTACTAAAACTAAAACTTCTAGTGACACTAATGAGCTCAATAGAGTTACCATGAACAGAGAGAATCGTCATTATGAATGGCCGGAGAGAATCGTCATTATTTGCGTCACTGAACTTGTTACATAAAACACCAGACCCGCTAGATTTAAATCAGCACAGCCGGGGGTTTGAGTTGACAATAATATCTAACCTCATCAAAAGGTTTATTTTTTCTTTTTAATTTCTGTTACAGATATGATTTGTGAATAACTATTAAATGTATCATTATGCAAAAATATGAGCAAAGTTCTCTGCATGAAAGACCCATGACTGTGCTACTACTTACTCTATATGGTAGGAAGAATAATTAAGTAGCGTACATAAAATGAAGCATTCTTACTCAGTAATCAGCACCTGCATTTGATTTGTGCAATTTGCTTTGTGGAAAAATCAACTGTGATTTAATATAAAAATCAACTGTGATAATTCGCAACAGTTTTTAATTTCTTCATACATCAGCACTAGATGATTTTACCTGCCTACAGTTGCATTTCTTTGGTTCTACAGTAAAACAGCGCCCTCTTTAGTTATTGTATCAGCAAAAGCCACTATACATCTGCCTCACTGGTCATAGCAAGGACAGTTAGAGTCTCTGAAGTGGCTGTAGGGATCATTTCTGTTGAGAACTGCAAGGCAGATCCAGCAGAAATACTGCTGACAGGAAGAGCAGGTCATCTTGTTGCAGCCCAGTTCTTTCTAATATTAAAAAAACAAAAAACAAATTATGAGTAAGAAACGATAATTAGAAAATATGCAATAATGTAACTTAAAAGAAGTTACTTATTTTCGAAATAATATTTTAGACATTTATAATATAATTTTTCACAGTATAATTTTGGTGTTTTTAAAAGAAACTATAGATGCCTTTTAACTTGGTGGCACTTCAGATGAGGATTTGAGATTTACCAAGTTAGTGAACATTAATATGCTGATGCATGAAAACAGTAATATCTGTACACGTTTTACTACGGAAGTTCTAAAAGGCCATGCATTGTTAATTTTTTTTCGGTCTTGTTTTCTCGTGATCACGACTTAATTTTATCATGATCTCGACATAACGAGTTGTTTTGTCGTGATCACGACTTAATTTTCTCGTGATCTCGACATAACAAAAGTTGTTTTCTCGTTATCACGACTTCATTTTCTCGTTATCTCGACATAAAAGTTGTTTTGTCGATATCACGACTTAATTTTCTCGTTATCTGTACGTTATCTGTACATCTCACTTTACTGTACATGTTCGGGACAGAGTAAGGACCTCTCAGTGATTGCTATAATTTGTGCAGTTCATTACTGACATTTATTTAACTTATAAATGTTAAATGCTTGAATAGAAATGATTATTTTTGCTTGAAAGCGTATCCGTTATTGTTACGTTCTTACTGCTGCACGACTCGTTTCACTACCACAATAAAATTCAGTGAAACTTATTGCTTATTAAAACCAATGTTGACGTCACTGGATAGTATTCTGTTTGCAACCTATGGGCTATCTTTATTTGTGCATCTTTGAAGTACACGATTGTTAGTTAAGCGGGGATAATGTTGTGTTTATGTAGAACGCGCTACAATTTGCAATGTGCATCTTTGTCCTTATTTTTAATCTTTATTGTTAATACATATATAAATCACATTCCTTACCAATATATGTGTAAAAATGTGTATAAGCTAATTTAGTTAAGCGATGTTAGACAGTGTTGTAATATTTTCTACATTTCTTTGTAGGAAACCACACACACACACACACACACACACACACACAAATAAACACTCTTTTCAAACAGCATCCCAGCTAGTAAGGCACTTATAAGTCACAACACATCCTACATGAATAATAAAAATCACAAACAAATTATATATAATTTTATTTCAAAACGAATGAGGAAAACAAAGTGAGTTGAATCCAAGCAGCTCTACTTTTCTACAATTCTCTGAATTCTTCTGAAGGCGCACCTGCGCTTTCAGTGTTGAATGCTCTGATGTTAGACCATTTAAACATGTTAATAACACAAACAACAGTGATTGATTAGTGATTAGTGATTCGCTAATGTGATTGATTAGCCTATATTTTATTGT